>APFE030205388.1:0-12687 GCA_000404065.3 Pinus taeda | reverse complement strand
GTATTATCGCAAGTTTGTTAAGAATTATGGGAGAATAGCAGCACCTCTAACAACACTATTGAAGAAAGATGCATTTTCATGGACTTTAGAAGCAACAAAGGCCTTCGAACATCTTAAAGGGGCAATGTGCCAAGCCGGTATGTCCTATGTCTCGGACGCGGACCAAGACCATCACCCTTGGAGAATTGTTCCTGTTGAGACAAGGGAAAGATGTCAACGTCCAGCTTGGCCATCCATTCTGATTTGGCAGACTGACTGAAGTGTACATCTTCTGCCTCAATGGTTGCACGAACCAATGCCGAAGCCACGAATTGATCTGATGGAAAATCCATACCGGAGGACAGAAGCTATATGCAATACCCAAAAAGTGGATCCTCCAGAGATACGCTGACCATCAAGTACCACCAGGATTTATATCAAAAGGGAAAAGGACCAAAAAAAATCTGCCTTAGGAATTAGACCTGATACACCAGAAACATCCCTTCTGACAAAGATATAAATGCGGGCCAAAAATCATCAGAGAAAAGTATGGAAGTGGTTGCATGCATTAATCAGAGACAAGATATCCCAGCAATACCGCCAGCAGAAAATAGAAAACCAGAAAATTCAAAATTTTCCGGTGACAGGAAAGGATGAGCTCAAGCAGCTGACTCCTGTTGGGAGACGATCTTTAGGAAGCTGCTTCTTGACATACAGTGCAGCAACAGAAAAATTCTATCACGCATCACCATGAACCAATGTTGATACGAAAATCAGAGCATGGTTTGGAGATGTATATAAATCTTCTGAAAATTCTTTTGGTTGCCCCTCACCAGCTTGCAGGATCAGATTCAGACATATAATTGTAAAAAAAAACCATAGTTAAAGTGTTATGGTAAAACTAGATCCAAAACCTCGAGCGAAACCGAGTGGAGAGCACCCTGGGTGAATCAGTAAAAGCTTCATATGCTAGAAGGTTCAGAGCATATGTTCAAAGTGATGTGGGAGTATTTATCAGACCAGGGGAGACCCTATGTAATACAAATTCTTAAACCGCTGCCCGAAGAGGGAAACAAAAAAGGAAGTTAGAGATGTAAGAGAGAAGGGAAAGGCCAATTGTCAGAGAAAGAGAGGGAGGTGATGCCGGAAATAGGAGAGAAGCCAATCATCTCAGAGATATTTCTCCGCATCCAAGGGAGCACATGATAGGGTCCAGTGAAATACTGAAGGAGAACAATGGAAGGCAAGAGAGTTACCTATAGCTTGCAAACAGGTGCTCTCCAGCTCGGCAGCTCAGTAGTTCAATAGCTCTCCAACCCTGTTCATTATTCTATCTTTCGAGCCATAGGATTGTGTTCAACAACCAACAATCATTTCCATAAACAAGTTTCTGAAGGGTCATGCATTCATATCTCATTACAAATAATAAAATATTTAATGTTTTGGAATTCTATGAGTTTTTAGACTCGGCTTTTTCTAACAGTAGGGAAGAATCAAATTTTGAATTATGCAAACTTCTTCTAGAACACAAAATTGAAGTAAAAAGAGATTGATTTCAACTTTATTTAAACTGATTTAAATAATTAATTTGATTTAAATTGATTTTCAATATTATTATGGTTTATATTTATTTCATATCAAGGTGATGTGTGATTTCATTTGTGTGTTAGTGGAGTTGACACGTCTCATTTAAAATAAAAATAAAATATTGTTTAAATACAAACTATGTATTTATTTGGTTAGTTTTTATTGAAAATATTATAAAACATTCATAATCTTAGTCTCATTGTGTGTTTAATCTATCATTAATTACAACTCACTTGTAGTAATAATATTTCACTCTCACTCAACCATAAATAAAATATTTAGACTTCATGTAAAATAACATCATTCTATATCAATTTTAACAAAAAGATAAAGTAATTAGAAGTAAAAATAAATCTTATATTTTCACTTTAGTATGAAAAAAAGATATATTTTTAAAAATATTTCCATACAAAAGCTAAATTATTTAAATATACACATTAATCAAATAAATTATTTAAATAATCATGTTAATTAATTTATCTTACTATCATTTCTATATATAAATAATAATATAACATTTCAATAACTCATAATAAAACTTATAAATTTAAAAAATTCAAATAAATTATATATAATAATAATCGGTAAAACATAGTTTACTATATTTTAAATATATATTTTAGTGAGGGGCTGTGTATATAACTAATATAGATTAATTTCAATCACAGACCTAGCAACGGATGAATGCAAATCTTTATGATGCACCTCAAATAAATTATTTTATCAATGCTTGTTAGGTACATTGTAATTGAAATAAATTTATACTAATTTTATTAAAACCATATCAATTTCAATTTTTGCAATTATCTGGAAAAAAAAATATCAAACAATTGTCCAAACTCCTCTCAGGCAGATTTTGAAATATTGTCACAAACCTCACGGTCTTGTCAAACTCCTCTCAGGCGGATTTTGAAATATTGCCATAATCCAGAGGTTCGGTTGGGGATACTAATCAATCTTATGGTGGGCAAATTCATGCATGGATGACACTTTCTGAATCAAACCATGTTTCCTACGACTCCTCATGCCCTTTTGGCATAGAATTAAACCTGGTTATCTCATTTCTTACTTATTGGGCACGCATCTTTTTCTTCTAAGTGGGATTTTTCCAAGTAGTACTGGGAACCTTCTCCCTTATACTTTTAAATAAATTAACTGAAAATAAATGTATCGAATTAATCTAATAATTTCCGTTAATATTATAAGATAAGTTATCGTTTAATAATATAAGTTTATTAAGTATATTGATTCAAGTAAAACCACCTTACTTGGTATAACTAATTTCTATTTCTTACGTGGTATAACTAATTTCTATCTCTAGTTGTATGATAGAGATTTTCACTACTACCAAATGCTTCTATATTTTGGCCAATAACTTTTAAAATATTAATTTATAATTTAATTAATAATTAAAATAAATATTATTGTAAAATTATTTAATTTTAATACCACAATGATAAATGATATGATTAAATATTTGCTAAAAAAAAATTAAAATTAAAAATTAAGAATATATACAATTAATAATAAAATAATATCTCTTATATTAAAAAATTAAAATTAAAATTAAGATATATAACAATTGATAATAAAATATTTCTCTTATATTAAAAATAACAAATTTAAAATTATCTAAAAAATAATATCTTTATTTATATGAAAAATTATAATTTTTCAGCAATAATATAATATTAATAATAATTATCAAAACATTATCAACATCACAAATAATGATGATGATGATCATGATGGTTAACGTCCACCGAGACCAAACATTGGTCTATCGGACCTAAAGAAACAAACTATTTATTTTGATTTAAGATTTTATTCCTATGCTCAAAAAGCTTGGAGAGAAGCCTCCCAAGCTCACTATAGTTTTGACATTGTAAAAGGCTAGGAAGGTTAGTATTGTAACAAAGATTGTGAAACTGAGATCTAACACAGGGCACTCTAAGAGGAAGTGGTTTCCATCATCGATATTCCTATTCTCACATATATGGCAGATCCTTTCCATCCATGGCGTTTTAGGAATTGCCCAACGACCTTTTCACTATGGAGCTCATGAGAATTCGTTCTAATCTTTGCTATATTAATTTTCTTCTTTCAGCTAGTTAAAATAGAGAGATACTTTTGATCTTCTCGGGTGGGGTTGATGACCTTCTTATAATAACTTAACTTTCTTTTAGCCGCTAAATCTTTCTCACACCACAATTTTCTTTGAACTTAGAAGTAACAATATCTTTAATGTTATTTATGTTTTGCAATGCATCATTCTCGTTGATCTCCCAATAGTTTAACCAGGCCCTTGTGTCTTTATGCCATCCCCGATTGAGCCTTAGGTGGTTTTGGCTAGAATTTAAAGCTAGCTTAGGAAGTCTATGATCGTCTATGTTATTGAGTTTGTGCTTGTACAACAAAAACCTAATCATAGCTAGGCTCTCAATAGTGGAAATACCTGCTTCTATAAGGAGAATATGATAGGGTGTATTACTTTTAATTTTCAGGTTATAAGTTATAAAGTGCTTCTGGATTTGCTCAATCTTTCTCCATGATTCTCTTGAGATGCTGCAACCCCAAACCTCACAGACATATAAGATAACAGGAGTGACTAAAGTTTCAAAGAGGAACTTCTTTTTATCCCACATTAAGAGGTTTGTTGTTTTACAATTATTTTCAAGACCAAAATAAGCTTTCCACCCCCCATTAACCCTTTTCTCAATGCTATGGTTCTAGTTGAGCTTGTGATGAATATCAATTCCTAGGTACTTGTAAGAATACATTTCCTCCAAGTTATTATTGTCATACATAAAATTAGCGTAAGTGTCCTTCTTGGATTTGATAATCATAACTTTTTTTTTGTCAATGTTAACAGTCATACCCATGGTAGAGCAGAAATCCTTAAGAAGCCTGAGTTGCTTATCAAGATCAGATGGGTACCTTGTGAAAAGAACAATATTGTCAACATAGAGAAGAAGGATGATGACTAACCCAGCTAAGATCGTACCATCACATCCTTCTTCCTCTAAATAGCCTTCAAGCTTATCGATGTAAATGCCAAATAGGGTAGGGGAGAGGGGGCAACCTTGTTTAACTCCTATGTTACACTTAATATCTTTCGACCACCCCTCATTGCTCTTTAGCTTGGCAATTACATTCTCGTATAACCTTATAGTAGCAGCTCTCAACTCGAGAGGAACCTTTAGCTCTTCCAATCTGTTCCAAAGGTTGTATCTAGGAACCATACCGAAAGCCTTTCTAAAGTCCACAGAGCAACAAAATCAATCAAATTTATCATTACGACATTCCTCCACAATGATCCTAAGCGTAACGAGGTGGTTTGTTATTGAGTGATGCCTTCTTAAACCTGCTTGGCCTTTAGCCCGCTTACCTTCACTTTCAAGCCATATGGTTAACTTCTTTTTCAAAATAGTACCATGTAACTTGGCTAAGAGAGGGATGATCATAATTGTCTGATAATTAGAGGGGTTATTTGTATCCCCACTTTTAAAAATAGGGATAATGAGGCTCTCAGTCCAAGGTTTAGGTAACCCTTGCTTGACTGCTTGATTCAAAATCTTGTGGATGTGGGGGATGATGACAGGACATCCAATTTTTAAGATTTCCACCTGGTAACCTTCAATGTCCTTAGCTTTCCCATTAGCGAGGCGATTAACACCAAACTTAATGTATTCTAAAGAGAGAACTTCTTTGGTTGTGAGCAGGGTTTCCAAATTATCCATGACATTTGGAGATTCATATGGATTTTTAAGATAGGGATTCCAATCGTGAAAAGCAATTTTATTAATATCTTTAGTCTTCCTAGTCAGAATTTGCATCCAAAATTTTTTAGGAGCTACCTTAGAGAGGTGAAAGATATTCTCCCGTCTTTGACAAATGTACTACCTCTTTTTCCTTTTAGTTAGGGCTTTGTATATTTTTATCTTGTCCATTTTAAGAGATTCATCAACAACTTCATTAATTTTCTCCTCGCACTTTTACAATCTTTGTCATCCCATGGATTGGTTTTGCTATTTATTTTATTATTTGAAACTTCAATTGAGAACTTGTTAATAGAATATGAGAAGGTTGTAGTAAAATTATGATAGAGATCTTCTATGTTGTCTATACTAGATAAAGGAAGCAAATTTTTTAATTCATTTAGAAAGAGATCATTTTTATTTCTATCAAATATTAAGTTCTTTTGGTTGTAAGTATTATTTTCTGTGGGCACTCTATGCATGACAAAATTGAGAGTTATAAGTAAAGGCCTATGATCACAGTCATTTTCATGGTCGTTTAAGATGTCAAAATTTATTATTTCGTTGTATAATGGGAGATCGGAGCTAACGTAGTCTACCATGATGCTACCAAGTCCATGGATGTAGGTCATCTTGTTGGAATTGAGACACTTCTTTAGACCGTTGCAAATTATGAGATCCTGAGCACTACAGAGTTTGACTAGCTTCGACCCAAACAAATTTTCCCTGAGGCCTTCAGAGCTCCTTTTGTACCTACTAGCTAGAGTAGGCTCTTTGTCTAACCAAAGAGGATTAGGGTTGGAATGATTTCTTAGAATAATAGCTTCGTTGTTTAAAGTTTGAGCATTAAAGTCACCTATTAAAAGGATATTTCCATCATTCCTTAGGCTAGAAATATCATTCTCTAAACCATTGTAAGGGTAAGTTTTATCTAGATTCTTCTTCTTATAGAAGTTAGAATTGATGGGGGGGGAATAACATATTGCTATGTATGACTCTTTCTTATTAATATCACTAATCTCTATCCAACTATATGGGTTGTGAGGGTCATTTTTATAAATCCTAGCATGGGGGGAGATGTTCTTCTTAATGTAACAAGATATTCCCCCAATGCTTCTACGAGAGGATTGCTTGTTCCAGGTAGACCATAGTGTAAAGCCATCTATGTTAGGGACCTTAGATTCTTCATGATCTCAAGTTTCAACAAGCAAAATAATATCAACATCATTTGAAATCCAACTTAGCTTGGGGCCTTTGTTCCATGGGAAGCCTCGATAGTTCCAAGAAAGGATCCGGAGCATGTTTAATTGCTATTGATTACTATCTTTTTGGTTTTTATCTCGAATAAAGGCTTAATTTCTATTTCTGATTAATTCTCATTTTCCTTCCTTTCTAGCTTCTTTTACCTTTTGAACCTCCTTTCTTAATTCTGCTTGATCTTCTGGAATGAGATCTTCATTTATGAATATTCTCGTTTCTTTTAGACTTGAGGCTTTACTAAGTATGTCATACTTATGATCAGTGGAGCTCACCTTTATGTGGATTAGTCTTCCTTTATTCTCGGTTAATTTCCCCAACCTTGTTGCTTCTGTGAGACACATTGTTTCAATTTGTAATTTATTATGTAATTCTTTCTAGGCTAAGGCTAAAGTATCCTCATATACTTCCTCTTTTAAACTGAATATTATAAGGTTCAAGGCCCTTTTGTTACTTTCGTGGTCTAATTCTATTAATTTTTTTATTCATCTTTAATTGGTTTGATATCTAACTTATCTACCACATTATTTAGGGTGAGGCGGCTATTAACTTTTTCTTCTAGTTCTTTAATCATGTCTTTCATTTTAAGACTCCCTAAAGTATCAACATCTCCTTCCTGGGATGGTTGGTTAGTATCTTGGTTTTGTTTGTCTATAACCTGCAATCTAGTCTCCATTGCCTCCATTTTATCCTCTAGTAGTTCTATTTTATTTTCTATTTGTTTTTGGATTGTGTCTTCAAGAGATGCAAATTTATTTTCCAGCATGGCTTCTAAAGCTTTTTGTAGCTTGGCTTCTCTTTCTTCTTTACGTTTCTCTAAAGACTCTATATACTTCTAAAGGCCTTGTAGAGTAACTGTGCTAGGTATGCCTTTGGTAGTCTTTGATAACTGTGGTGAAATATTCATCCTTGAAATTATATGAGCAAATATGTATTAGAAAAAGAAAAAGATAAGGAATATGTGCACCTGATATCAACAAACGTGACTGCAGATCGCCCGCGCCCACCATAGCACACAGACCGGAGATGCAGGCCTCAGAATCGGGTTTAAATGCCAAAGAATATATGCGAACCTCTACCTTGGTCATATAGTGAGCCTTAGAACTGATCACCGAAGATGCGAGCCTTATTGTCACGCCCCCAATTATTTTTTCGTTAAATTGGCCGGGTGCAGCACCGCCTCAGTAACCAACATCTTTCATTGTTAATTTACTTTATCAACTGCGCCTTCAAAATTCATTATAAATATGAATAACATCACAATGTGCAGAAACCATTATAATAAGACATGATAAAACAACAGCTTGAACACAACCATATGCAAGAGAACTTCTTTTATTATATATGAGAATTTGTACAATGACCGGGAGCTGGGCTTAACCGGCATTTCACCCAAGTCGGGCGCCCACCCGTGCAAGAGTGCACGGTGGTCTCACCCAAGACTTTACCAAAATTATAACATATAAACAATACAAGTTCGTTTGCCAAACGTGCAGGCGTGCCCGTGCACGACCCACGCCCGACACAATCCAACTCGCACCAACACACCGGCAGGCGGGCGCCCTAGCGCACCCTCCACCTACGCCTCAACCACATATGACTTCCATGCTAAATCCGTGTGGGCTGCCCGACGAGCAGGCGCATAGAACTGCACCTTGCCGTGGCTCCCTTCACCCTTCCTTCACACCTTAGCTCACATATTGAGAGCGATTTGCGTTCGTTGCAAATGTCAACCACATCGCAACACTTATATGAATATTCGTGTGGAGGTCGCCCCATGGCCGACCTCTCCACCAACGCGTTTGCAAAGCTACAAAGCCCCTCCACAAGGTCGGCTTGCCCATCGCTCTAACATGCTCCAACATGCCATATAAACTCGTGGAACTCCATTACATCCGCATATGTGCCTTGCCCTTGTCGCTCCATGCACCATCACATGTGTTAACCACATCACACAGAGGAAAGAATGCGCGCCCGGCTACCCGATGACTGCAGGACGTTACATCCTCCCCCACTTGAAATCATTGTCACCTTTGACAATCCCAACTGCCTCAGTGTCTTCCGTTCATACTTCGCAATCTTCTTCTTCCATCTCCAAAGTGAGTCCTCCGATTCCCATCTCTCCTCTTCTGGTGCATTCTTCCATCTGACAAGATACTCCCGTTTCATGTGGCAACCAATCCCTATAGTTTTGAAGCTCAAAATATTCTCCAACTCCAATCTTGGTTTGTCCACAATCCCGGTTGGTCCTCTTGGCGGTTCAGCTCTCTCTGGATGATCAGCATCAAGTCTGCATCTCTTCAATTGACTAATGTGAAAAACTAGATGTTTCATGTGCATATGGTGCGGAAGCTCGATGTCATAAGAAACTTCCCCCATTCTCTTCTTCACTTGGAATGGTCCCTCATACTTTCATGTCAGTTTTCTTGCAATCCCCTTGGCTGGCTGAAACTGCTCCTCGGTAATCCTGAGAAGCACCATATCTCCCACATTTAAGTGCACATCCCGTCTTCCCCGATTAACATATTTCTTCATTCTCATTGCAGCATCGTGCAAGCGCAACGGTGCCAACTCCAAGGTCTCCTCCCAAGCCTTCATGAACTTCTTCACATGAGGACTCCTCAAAAAACCTCCTGTCACTACGGTATGTAGTGCAACTAGCATCTGCCCATTCACCAACTCAAATGGACTGTACCCTGTCGCAGAACTCTTTTGAACATTGTAACTAAATTGAGCAATGTCCAAGAGTTCAGGGCAATTCTTCTGATCATTCGTCACATAATGTCGCAAGTAGTCCTCCAACAATGTGTTGATTCTCTCAGTCTGTCCATCTATCTGTGGATGGTAACTCGAACTCATCAACAACTCTGTCCCGACTAACTTGAACAATGTAGTCCAAAATCTGCCTATAAAACGCGGATCTCTATCCGACACAATGCTCAATGACATCCCCCAATACTTCACAATGTTCTTAAAGAAAAACTCTGCAGTCTGCTCGGCTCCACAAGGCATCTTTGTAGGAACAAAGATAGCATACTTGGAAAAACGATCAACCACGACCATAATCCCATGATACCATCGAGACACTCATCCATGGCCTCTCAGGAATCGGTAAAGGCTACAACAGTCCTCCTTGTCTCTGAGTATTCAATTTGTCCTGCTGACAAATGATGGACGTATGTACATACTCCTCCACATCCTCTTACATCTTCTCCCAAAAGAATCCTCTCTCCAACAATGCCAAAGAATGACGCTGCCTTGGGTGGCCAACCCATGGAGAATCGTGGCACTCTTTCAAAAGGTGCCTCCTGAGTCCATATGACTTTGGAACATAGAGTCGGTTTCCAAAGAACAAGAACACGTCCCGTAGAAAGAACTTTCGTGTCTTCCCTTCCTTTATCTGCTTCACTATATTCTATGCCAAAGTATCGTTTCAACACTTTCCTTGAGTTTATTCTGCATCTCTTCTGACATCTAAACCCGACTTCTACTCCTTGCTGCCTGGTCTTCACCCTCCAATGCTGCAAGTTGTCCCTTCCTACTAAGGGCATCTGCGAGCGCATTGTTTCTACCCAGTCCATACTCAATAGACATGTCGAATTCTGCCAAGAAGTCTTGCCAACGATCTTGCTTCGCAGATAGCTTCGGTTGTGATGCAAAATAACTTGCTGCAACGTTGTCAGTCTTGACAACAAACGATTTCCCAATCAGGTAATTCCTCCACACATGAAGACAGTGAATGATCATAGTCATCTCCTTCTCATGAACCGAATACCTTCGTTCTCTATCCTGCAACTTCCGACTCTCATATGCGATCGGATGCCCATCCTGCATAAGAACCCCTCCTATGGCAAAATCTGAAGCATCAGTGTGTACCTCAAACGGCCTCCCGAAGTCAGGAAACTTCAGTATCAGTGTTGTAACCATCCTCCTCTTCAAGTCATCAAATGCCTTTTGACATTTATCCGTTCAACACCACCTCTTGTCTTTCTTCAATAGGTCTATCAGTGTCGATGTCACCTTGGAGTACCCCTCTACAAACTTCCATTGGTAGTTGGCCATGCCCAAGAACACCCTCATCTCATGGACATTCTTCGGTTCAACCTAGTCCTCGATCGCCTTCACTCTGCTCGGCTCCATCTGTATGTTCCCTTGACCAACAATATGCCCAAGGAAAAGAATCTCGGTTTGAGCGAACACACACTTAGACTTCTTCAAGAACAACTGATTTTCTCTCAGTGCCTCGAACACCATCGCTAAGTGCTTCTTATGATCCTTCATGTTGTCATTGTACACCAATATATCGTCCAAGCACACTACTACGAACGAATCCAAGTATGGTCATAGGACATCATTCATCAAAGTGCAAAACGTAGCAGGAGCATTGCACAAACCGAATGACATAACAAGGAACTCAAAGCTACCATACCTTTTTACTATCGCGGTCTTCTTCTCGTCTCCTTAAGCTATCTGCACCTGATAATACCCATGCCTCAAGTCCAGCTTGGAAAACACTCGGGCTTTCGCAAGCTTGTCAAAGCAATCAGCAACCAATGGCAAAGGATAACTATTCCTTACCATCTGCTTGTTCAATGCATGGTAATGACAGCACATATGTAGCTCATTCGAATCCTTCTTCCGCTGGAACAATACCAGAGCTCCATAAGGGGACCTTGAAGGTATAATTAAACTTGCATCAGCTAATTCCTTTAGCTGTCGTTTCAATTCCTCCAACTCAGGCCCTGATAAACAATAAGGTGCTTTAGTCGGGGGTTGCTTCCATAATTCAAGCTCAATGTTATGGTCCACTGCACGCCTTGGTGGAAGCTTCTTCGGTAGCTCATCAGGCATCAAATCCGCATACTTGGTCAACACCTCAGAAATCTAGGCTGGAACAGGCGTCCCCACTCCATCACCTTCAACTCCCTTGAACATCACCGCATATGTCTCCATATCTTACTCCTTCATAGCCTTCTCCAAACATAGTGCAGAAACATGCTGCACCTTGACTTCCCTCCTTTGCCTATGAGTGGGCAAAGTCCAAGTTTGTGACTGTCCAACCAGCACCACCTCATCACAGAAGGGGACAACAATAGCCCTGTTTCCTTTCAAGAAATCATGTCCAAGTATCATATCAAAGTCGTTCATCTCCATCACCGTGAAGTCCAACTGACCCTTCCAGTCTTTTATCTGCACTGGCACTTCGTGTGCCAAACCCGCCACCTTAGCTCGAGAGTTCACTGCCTTGACTTCCATATTTGATGGGAAGATTATTAGTCCAACCTCTTTTGCCAATCGTGTCATCATGAAGTTATGAGTGGCCCCTGTGTCCACTAGAGCTTGAATGGTCTTGCCACGAACCATCAAGTCCACGAAACCCAGATTGTTCATCTATGATTTCTCCATAACTTTTCCCTGCATACATATCTGTTCTCTGTGTTCATCATCAAGCAACGGCTTCACCACCTGTGAACCTACTTTGATACCACTTGTCACGCCCCCAATTCTTTTTTCATTAAATTGGCCGAGTGCGGCACTGTCTAAGTAACCGACATCTTTCATTGTTAACTTACTTTACGAACTACACCTTCAACATTCATTATAAACATGAATAACATCATAATGTGTGGAAACCATTATAATAAGACATGATAAAACAACAGCTTGAACAAAACCATATGCAAGAGAACTTCTTTTATTATATATACGAGAATTTGTACAATGACCGGGAGCTGGGCTCAACCGGGATTTCACTCAAGTCAGGCGCCCACCCGTGCAAGAGCGCACAGTGGTCTCACCCAAGACTTAACCAAAATTACAACATATAAACAATACAAGTTCGTTTGCCAAACGGGCGGGCGCGCCCGTGCACGACCCACGCCCGGCACAATCCAACTCGCACCAACACACCGGCGGGCGGGGGCCCTAGCGCACCCTCCACCCGTGCCTCAACCACATATGACTTCCGTGCTAAATCCGTGTGGGTTGCCCGATGGGCGGGTGCATAGAACTGCGCCTTGCCGCGGCTCCCTTCACCCTTCCTTCCCACCTTAGCTCACAGATTGAGAGCGACTTGCATTCGTTGCAAATGTCAATCCACATCGCA
>APFE030205385.1:0-11917 GCA_000404065.3 Pinus taeda | reverse complement strand
AAATACTCTAAGCAAAAGATGAAATATTTTATGGGGTTGAAATATCAAGTACACAAGAGTAATCGAGGAGCAAGAAGGTTTCCCCAAAATAATGGGGAGGCATTTGGAAAAGAGGAAACAAATAAAGGGAGAGAATAAATTCATAGGGAGAAGGGGAAGAGCATTCTCATCCAGGAAGAGGATTATGGAGTGGGAAGAAAAAGTGGCTTCATTATTGTTTGAGAATCAAACCGAGGGAGGACAAGAAGAAAACCAATGACAAAAACTTCCAACAAACAATTATGAAAAGAAGATAAGAGAATGGGATCTATTCTCTATCCCCTGAGGTCGTGGGTTGAGTGCTATTATCTGGATCCCTATAATAGCTTGGGTTCCCTAGAAGCTATGGGTTGAGATATGATTCCTCAAACCCTATAACAACATGGCTCCCTATAGGATGTGGCTTGAGATAAGAGGTATCTAGAGCCCTATAAGAGCTTGGGTTCCTAGAGGCTATCGATTGAATGAAATATCTAGAGGTGTATAATAGCTTCGAATTCCCTAAAGACTGTGGGTTGAGATAACTACTATGTAGCCCTATAACGGCTTGGGAGGAGAGATCCTGAAGTTGTGACATAAATAAGATTGAGTCAGAGTTCTTGGTTACTATCTAACAAGAAAATTGGTTTCTAGACTCCCTAGGAGGGGGTGAAATATTGTATGTGCACGACGGGGTGAGTTTGGGAGCCTCTCGACTCCCCATGAAAGCAATAAAGAGATGAACAACTATGGGGATTGAGGCAGGAGGTCATTTTCAGTCCCTGATAGGATTGATAGCTTGAGTGTGGTCCCAACCACAAATAAACTCCCCCAAACCTTGGAATCTATCTTGGAGATGACATATGCAAGTAGAAGTGGTTGTAGTTTTCCATGGTTAGGTGAAGAGTCGTAGTCGTAGGCTTAGTTTCCCTGCAATCGAAAAGATAAGTATTATATGGCTATTGTTTGGAATTAATGGGTTATGTTGCACTATCACTTGTGATAAATATGGATAAATAGGGATTGCAGTATGTGTTGTTGTGTATATACCTGTGATGCAATTGTGAAGGGATGTTTCCTTGAGATGTATGTTGATTATGGCCATGAATATGCATGGGTTCTTGTGTGAAATGCTTGCACGTAAAAGTAAATAAGTTAACATCCTAACAATGGTAATCATAGAAGGTCTGAAGTTCAGAGTGGAGAATATTCCCATATCAGTGTTGCCTAAGCTACAATGCTTAACTATGTCATAAATAATTCAATAACTAAAGTTATCGATGTCAAAGATCTATTTCAGTTGCAAACCATGAACACTTAGAATAAGTGAGTTCTGAGACCCTTGGTGTTGTTGAAGAATGTAACTAGGTTATGTCTTCGTAAATGTATTTTAGTCTTTATGTATTGTAATTATCAAAATAATGAAAAAGAAAAATTTTGTTATTATTACAATGACTTGTTAAAGAATGGGTTTCATGCTTGGGACGTCATGTTTTAGGTCAAAGTCTCCATTGAGGACTGCTATGATTTATTCTAAGTCATTAGAGTCATTGTACATCTAATGAGATACTTCTTTGGGTTTTGAATCATGTAAAAAAAATTCTTTTTTAGTCAAAATGATTTTTCCCCTCCACAACAAGTCGGCCCTTTCTTAGTGCAATTTGATCTAGTTTCTCGTTAACTCAACAAGTTAGATACACAAGAATCACTGCATTAAAAAGTGTGAAGTGCATGAAGGAGAAGGAGAAGTGCAGGATATAAATTCTTGGGTAAGTTTGTCTTTCTCTACGAAATTATTGGCCAGTTGCAGGATCGAAATTCTTGGTGTTGTAAGGTCGAAGTGTTGCAACTGCAGTAAGTCAAAGTTGTAGGAGGTCGAAGGCGCAGGAGGGTCGAATTTGTTGGGGTCAAAGTGTCACTGTTGCATAGGTCGAAGTATTCCATAGATCGAAGTGCTACATAGGTCGAAGTGGTTTCTGCTGCATAGGTCAATGTTTTCTTGCTGCAAGGTCAAAGTTCTAGATCAAAGTTGCTGAAAGGAAGGGCATATTGGTGGTTGGAGGAAATCTATTTCTAGGTTGAAGAGTCTTGGATTATCTTAGGAAGAGTTATTGAAGGAAGAGTTTTTGACTGGGTTTTTCCCTAGATAATGGAGTTTCCTTGAAAGAGTGCCTACATCTCGTGTCTCCTATTTTGTGATATTAATAGATACATAATTTTTTGTCAAGGTTGTCATTGATGTAAATATGGAATTGGTTGAGATGGAAAATACTCTTGTGATACATGATGTTTCTCTAACAAACCTTAGGTCAATCCCTTAACCATGAAGATGATGTGATTTCCCTAGCTATATATCTCTTTACATATGATGACAAACCATAAATATTTTATGCATGATCTAATGAAGAAACCTTAGATATGTACCCCAAACATACCCTAATGAAAAACCTTCATATATGATTATACTTTTTAATACAACCTTAAAAACTATTGCCAAAAGATTATCCTAAATTCAAAACCCTAACCTTAATTTACTATGTACCAAATTACAAACACCATATACTATACAAATATTACCTATACACTTATAAATATTAATTTGAACCATATCCTAACTCTTGAAATATATATACAAGGAATGCATATAGGGGACATATATACTTCTACGTTTCACTAATCTGAAATCATTGGACATTATTAAAAAAAATGAAGAGGTAACGTCGTTAGATAATGAACCCCACAACATATCCTAAAATGTTGATTTCTAACATTACACTGTAAACAATGTACACATTGTACGATGAAGGTATGGGTCATATTAATGTCGAACCTGTCTAATATTTGTGGGCTCCACTAAATCATGTTGGCCTCTCTAAAGATGAAGTCTCTCCCTCATTAAATTTTATATAAATAACCAAATGTCAATATAAAATCAAAAATACCTTTGACGCTAGGTTGTATACTCTAAAATGTATTACACATTGAATAAAAAAGCCAAAGATCTTCATGCCGACTCCATTGTTCACGTCATCTTACCCACCAGACACGTAAACTTATAGGCACACACTGAGCTATATATAAGACCATTGAATTTTGGCTGAAGCCATGAATCAAAATTTCATAGTATAACAATGAACAATGGTCAACACAGAGATAACTCATCTCCTAAACACATCTATTCAAAACGTGGAAGCACAAATCGAAACCAACTTTTGTGGTCTGTGATATCTCGGATTTCCAAGTCCAGACAATTGCAGACAGACTTGTTACAGTGAAAATCCCATCAACTTGTGGTGAATCGGTTTTAGAACTCGGAATTAAGAACAATCCTGTAGAAGACTGTTATACTTCGGAATTGTGGTAGCAAGTTGCCATACTCTCGGACCTGTGTCAAGAGATAGTCCCTTAACAGTGGAAGTGTTATTGGCTTGGATTTAGCATTTGTAGAAGGCTTGGGGAGTGACATTGGTAAGACTTGAATCTACAGGATTTTTTTGTAGACTTGTACCCCACATCCCTGGAAGCTCGGTGCCAGATTTGTGAACTCTATAGTGAGCCTGTGGGTGACTTGTGAAGGGAAAATTATACCTCAGCCATGTGGATAAGAATTGTGCAGCGACATGTGAAGTGAAGTCAAATTCAGTTTAGTGAACAATTTGGAACTTGGCTAAAGATAATATAACAAAGAAGTAAAAGAAGTCAACATAACTCACAAGTAATTATCAAGAAAGTGAAATCAAAACCTAAGTCTATTTGAATTCATTTCTCAACAGTTATTAATATACAATTCATAAGAAATACCCTTTGTAGGCTAGTAGAGGTTAATGTTTACATTAGAGTATCTCTTTAAAAATTGTTGTGCCAATAGGAGATAAATATGCAAAAGATCAAGGGAGTGTCCCAAGGGCCCGTCATAGCTTGTTACCATAATTCCATAGGCATTAGCATTTCTTGTGCAAAGCCTACATTCCCTCCATAAGGAATTTGGCGTTGAAGGCCACAAGCCCCTGCTAATAGCCAAGTACTCTAGCTACCCATGAGTGGTCCCGAGGAGCTACTAAGAGAGTTCTTAATGATTCTGGGATAGTTGGTATGTAGCAGGAGAGGGGAAACCCTCCTGGAAGCTCGCGACAGGCTTCTAATAGATAAGAGATGCAGGAGGTCCTACAGCGCCATTCGAGGAATTCCCTACCTGAAGGTAGGGAATGCCAATAGAGCAAGGACCCCTCAAAGTAGCTATCACCCAAGCTCAGAAGGGGTAACGTCTTGGAATTTCTTAGTATGACTTTGATGGAGTGGTGAGGTCTTGAATCCGAATGGATCCCTGAGACTAGGCTACAGTTGAAAGGATTAACTCAAGGAAGTTCACATAGTAGTAGATTCGGTCTCTAGGGAGAGCACACAAATCTCCATTGAAGGCTTTGCATGGTGCAGAGCTAAAGACCCATGACTAAGCCATTATCAAATGATAAGGAAAAGGCATTCATTGTAATGTAAAAGGATGAAAGGGTGTAAATGATTAGATAAGGCTTATCCTCTTGCAGTCAGAACCACAGGTGTGAAAGATCCCAATTCTTCTCTTACATGATTGGACATCCAACATGGATTATTTGTGGGGCCCTCGTAGCTAGGCATGTAACACAAAGGTGAACAAACAAACCAATGTTTGGATAATAACATATGTAATATGGTGCCGAACTCGACTTAGTTGGAGGTTGTGATGTCGGGCTATATGCATAGTGGAAGGAAGTGTGAGTGATATGCCGAACCCATTGGGTTGAAGGTCAGGGGTTGAGCGGTCAGAGGGAGGCCAAATTACAAGCTTCGGGATGAGCCGACCCACGCTAGTTCGAAGGTCTAGAAGTCAGAAGTTTAGGTCATATTATGGTGGGTAAGTGCAAAATCATCATGTCAATCCCAACTAGGTTAGAGGTTAGAAAGTTGGTGGTAGGGTGTAAGGTGGCGTTGTAAAGTACAATGATGCTTTGACTCGGCCATGCGCTCATGTATTGTGGTACGAGCTTGTGATGAACCATATATAAAGTGAATGAAAGAAATGTAAAAAAAAAAAGAGAACCAAGGGCATGACCCTGCTAATCCCATCTCCATGACAGCTATAATAAGGACCACATTCACTAGTAATGTCTCTCCTTCCTTGGTAAGATAAGGGGGTATGTTACAAAGATGAAAGTGTATACATTACCTCAAATGGTGAGATTCTTTAACAAAAACTACATGATGTTTCTAACAAGAAAGTTTAAATACATGTTACATACTAATAGAGCATAAAAAAAATATTATATTCTTACTATCTAAAATTTTCATTTCAAATATATTTAAAAACAAACTCTTATAAAATTTATTACAATGTTTCACATATTTGAAGAAAAAGTTTCACTATCAATAATATTAATAAGATAATCAAATACTATCCACTTTTTCATAATTCAAATAACCAAAAATATGCATTCTTAAAATAATCTATAATCAAAATATTAATTACTAATATTTAATTAAATTGAAAATAATGATTTTCATTATTTCTTTAATGAAAACACTCTTTCTAATATTTCATTAAAACAATAAACATAAACCTAATTTGAAAATTCTTTATAAAAATTTAAAGAAATTTAATAAAATTACTATTTACAATTAGTATATCATTTTATTAAAAATATTTTAAAAACTATTACCAATCTTTCCCAAAAATACGCATCCTTATAATTAATTAATAAAATAATATCTCATATAAATATTAGTAACATAAACAACAACCCATATTGATATCTTTGGCTTGCAAGGAAATACCTGAAATTAGATACTTTTGGACAATCAACTTCCGGAAAGACGGATGTTGGACATTTTTCGCCACCGCATATATTTCGTCTCTATTAATTTTAAATAGAACAAATCTTTGTTGTGTTAACTGTTACCCCTCAAGTCAACGGCATTAGTAATTTTATTTAATTAAAAATAATAATATATATATATATTATTAGTTTAAACTATAATATCAAGTAAAACATATATACTTACTTTAAACTATAATATCAAGTAAAACATATATACTTACTTAAACTATAATATCAAGTAAAACGTGAAACTCACGAAATTACAAATATATTTTTACATATTATAATATTAATATAAATTCACCAAAGAGAAGAAAGTTTATATAACAAAATATACATATAAAGTGTTTTGATGTTGTTGTTTATCGTTGGAGCGTTGGTTATCTTCGCACAACCTTCAAGGGAGCTTCTGGAACTCTCTATTCTAGATCAGTATCCCAGTTTCAATAATGTTTATATTGATGTATGGAATTGGAAAACCTTTTGGTGATTTGACTTGGCTAACTATGTGGTTTCTGACTTATTTCACTTGCTGTTGATGCTATCAGTAGTTGTGGATAGTGGTTATAGATAATATGACGAAAAACAAAAACTACTAAGGTTTGTGAATGTGTCATATATATATATATATATATATATAATATATATAGTATATATATTAATATAAATCGCAAGAATTTAATTCCATTATATTAAAAGACATAGAGGTACATGAACATATATTAGTGTTGCTAGTTTGTTGGGGAAGTGAGAGCAACAAAAAAAATAACAGTGTAATGTCAATTTAAACTCGGAAAAATTGTTTACATAAGAGACTTATGAAGGTATTCACTAAAAATCTACCATAATACTAATCATATTGACTTCACTACTATTCTAGAGATTAGTAAACAAAAAGATGGAAAATTTTGAGGATTTTGAAAATCATTCAAAGGAATGTTGACCCGAACAATTGACATATGATAGAGAGAATGACTTGAGTTTAGAAAATCCGTATAGTTTGGTATATTTTCTAGGGTTGTCAGCTTGAAATTGAGTTATTTGAATATTCAAAATTTATATAGCTTGGAATATTTTGTAGGGTTGCTGGTTTGAAGTTTATATTTTATATTTGGTAGGTTTTGTTGGAAATTCCTTGACAAGTTCAACACAATGGCGATATCAGAAATGATATTTTAAGAAGTTGGAAAAATGTTGGGTTTTACTGAAGGTATCTCCATAGTATACCTTGGAAATTAGGTCAATTCAATAAGTAATACCACCCATAATGTGAGATAGTTAAGGGGTTGGGAGGCATTATTCCAAAATGTTATTATAGAAAAGGTTCAACAGTGGACCTGTAGAGGCTCACACACACACACACACAAAAGATAAAGATTTAATTAATAATCTAATTGTTATATATAGATTTATATTGATTTTATACTTACAACTAAAATGATCTTTGGCATAATGGATTTTTGACATATTATTTTTTTCTAACCTGCATATATGTCAAGTGTGGAGCTTGGTTATCTTCTTGGTACAGAGGTTTTGTTCCACTTGTGGTTGGATCCCAATCCCCCCAATAGTGTTTCCAGGGGGGTCCAAGGCAGGTGGGTTAGGGGACGGGACAAAACCTTTTTATCTCCCCCCCCCCGCCTCCCCCTTTCGGGGTAGCACCCATGAAAGAAAAATTTAGAGAAAAATCAGCTTGTAAAATATTGTAATTTTGTAATCAATTTAGGTAGTTCATTAGATGAAATATTCGACAATATAAGTTATGTTAATTTAAGGTGTTTTTCCTAGAAGGAAACCCTCGGTTTATATTAGGGAATTATATTGCAAGTGTGTGTTATTTTGTGTGAGAAAGAAATTGAGATAATATTGTGTGAGAGTGAATTTAAAGTTATAGTGGATTTGTTGTAGGTTGTATCCCTTCAATTTGCTACATAATATAAAGGGAAGTACTGGTTATTTCTATGTGGACGTAACGCAAAGTTGGTGAACCATGTATATATGTGTCTCTCTTGTTTTGTGGTTTCTTTTGTTTGTGTTTTTGCAATATTTTATGTGTTTCATTCCTCTACTATTTAAGTTCTAACAATATTAACATGGGTTTTGATTTTACAACCAATTTTAGATTAGCATACTCATTCCAAATGTATGAAGGTGATGTGTAAATATAGCTATTTGTGTTTGATTTGACTAATACTTATGTCTATATAACAAGACATAGGAAGAAATAATTGCAACAAGATATAGATAAAGGAGTAGTGGAATGGTACAATATGGTATGTATAGATCCCTTCATTGTCTAGAAGATTATTCAATGGAAAATAAGTTAGAGTAAATTCTTTTGATTGGATGGATGTTTGAAAAGTGTAACTAGGTTTGGTATTCATAATGACATGTGTAATTGCGATTTTATGGAACTGATGTCAAGAAGAAAAATAAAATTATTATTTAATGCTTGTCTCATGGGTTTCATGAGAAAATAATTTTTTTTAGTAATGGCTCCCATTGTGAGCCTTTACGTTTTGACATCAAGTCATAAAAGTCTATTTAGTCAATGTCATTTATGGTAGACCCTTATTAGGTGTGTTACATTTTTGTATGAGTCATTAAATAAGTAAGAAAGCCCTCCAACGCCAAGCAAAAGTATCTCCTTCAAGTCAGCTACAAGATGGAATAAAATATCTTCACCAAAGGACATGCTGCCTCACCCTCACTCAAGACAACTTAGTATGGAGGCTCTAATGACTATAAATAGGGTAGCTCAACCTCATTCCAGAGATATAATTTCGGTCAAGGTCTTAAGCTAGTAAATAGTTCAAAGGTCATCAAGAAGAAGCCTTATAACCAACGAGGAGAAGGGAAGGAACATCAAGGACATTAGCATTGTTTTGGGACTATTTTTGGGCCAAATAAAATCCACATGTGTGATATTATAGACCTGTAGATTGTAAGAAGAATGCCGAAATATTATAGTCACCATAAGAGAGTCTTCTGGGTGAAGAACAAGGAAGATATCAAGATGAAGTGTTAAGAAGATGTCTCCTTCTAGAGTGAGGAAGATAATGGCTCAAAGTTGGTCAAACACATGTCTCATGGTTTCTGAAATAGGCCCAAGGAATGCAGTGCTAAACCAAGGACCAAAAATATGAGGTATAACCATGGTACAAATAAAGGAAAGCAGTTGGATCAAGTGTTGACTTGGGTACGAAAGAGAAGCAATGAAAGAGAACTTGTGTATTGGTATTGGAGTGGCAAATAGGTCAAGGGTCTTGGTCTTGGTATTCATCAGTTAAAGTCTCTATAAGAAGGATAATTTGTTTAGGTTTGCCTCTCAAGAGGGATATTTTTGGCCCTGGTTGATCACCTAGATTCTATGTCTCTTGTGACTTTATGGTTTATGCATTGGTATTTGTTTCATGAAGAATATCACTATAATAGCATAAGTAAAAGAAGATCCTAATCTAAGAAGTAAAAATCATTCACAAGCAGTTATCATCAATAGAGAAATAACCTAATTATTGTGTCCTAGATTTCTCAACATGGATACTCTTAGGAGTTAGAGCATTGAATTGAGAAGTTTTGAACAAAGGTAATGAAAATGTTGAAATTATAGTGTAGCTAGAACTAGAATAGTTTTTCACAATTGATAACTACTTTATTGATACAATCAAATCCTTAATTATAATTTAATCAACAAGAATCTCTACATGAAATAAAATCAACCATTCAAAGAGAACCAACTAGAGATCACAATAGATAATAAATAGTAGACAATAAACAAGAGATAAGACACATCAATATTGGGGTCACAACCCTGGAAAAACTCACAATGGGAAAATCCCAAATTATTCTTATGTGAGAGAGATTTTTTCCATAAAATTTACATCAAAATTGTTCCAAAAATTCCAAACCACCTTCGTTGAAATATTATTTAAAGTCTATCAATATATATCAACTCCAAATTCAATACCCAATAAGGCTGAAATTAGGGCTTGTAATCACTAGGTTGAAAATAGTTATGATAGTTTCATAGAAGCTTCACACAAAACCCATAGTAAAAACTTCAGTGAACCAAGTCTATGAGAGTGAAATCATAGTCCAAGAATCAACGAACTTTTCCAGAGATATTCGGCCTTCAAAGAGATTAGGTTTGTGGTAGAATGAATGCAAATAAATCCAATGAAAACGTCAGTCAATGTGGTCACCAAAAGAGAGTTAACATAGTTGTAGTAGTCTACTTTTCTTCCTTCACACATGTGGTGTATCTCTTCCAATTGTAGATTAAAATGCTTGATGAATTGGTTTGTCAAAATGAGTGCTAATGAGCTCATATATATAGGCATAATATGTGGGATAATTAGCCCTAATGGGGGGGGGAATGAAGATCCCTTTGGAGTCAATTTGTAAGTCTGTTTGGGATGAATTTTACATGACGCAAATTAATTTAATTATTTATATTTTTGTAATGAAAAATGATGACCATAGCTACATTATTCAACACTCCCTCTTATCTAAGGAGGTATTTTTTTATTCTCTCTCAAAATAAATCTTCCCACCAACTCATAGGTCTCATAGACGACAACCTAAGAGAAAAAAGTCCAAGTTTTTCTCTCTCTCAAAATGAACATAAGGAATGATACATAGCATCCATCTCAAAGCATCTCCCCAACCACGAGGTCTAATGACACACACCCTAAGGGAGTGTAGAAATTTCTCATTTCCCACCCCGGTTTTCAGTTTCACCTTATTTCTCCCATATAGTTAAATGCCCTTTCCCATATCCATACATTTAACAACTGGAAAAATAAACTTTTGCTGAAAACACAAATTCTAGAAATTTTACAGAATGTTGAAAAATGCAGAAATAAAAGAATCAGTCGGTACAAACAGTCATTTAACACATTTGAACACAGTGATTTTTGGTCAATGTGACCCTCAAAAAACCCCCTACAACTCTTGGGGAAAACTAGTTCGAGAGCTCTTCTTTATTTCTGAAAATGCCTTTTTTACAGTGAGAAATATTCAACAAAAAAATCAGCAAGAAAATTTACAACTTATCTCTTTTCCCGTGCCTCACAGCAAACAGGACAGCAATAAATGCTGTACGGCCTCCTCGATTTTCATGCCCACTTTCATCCTTAAATGTTGTTGTATGACCTGCATTAAATGCACTGTACGAACTGCAATAAATGCATTGTACGGACCTCAATTTGCATGCAGAAAAAAATAGAAAATTGCTCCTCAATTTCTGTGCAAACCACTCCTTGATTTCTTTGCAAACCAACTGTACAGATTTCCAGAAAATCGTGCCAAAATCAGCCTTTCACTGTGTGCTGAAATAGCTGTACAAATCTGCTCAACTGCTGCCTTGGAATGTGTGCCAAGCTACTGTCTCTTTCTCCTCCTTGTCTAGAAATCTCCCTTGCTCTCTTGCTCTCCTTCTCTCAATCTTCTCATGAAAGAATGAATGACCTTTTGCCTCCTTTTCTTCCTTTAATCTAATCCTAGGTGACTTTTGGGTAACCTCTAAATCCAATGGCTGAAATAGATTGAGATCTAGGGCTGAGATTAAATGCTCATTTAAATCTCACTTTTTATTTTTTAACTCACCCCACTTTAATAAAGACCCACCACTTAGTCATTTATTTCCAAAGTCACTTTTCCTTTTCTAATTTTACATTGACTTTATTAAAGTCACTTTAAAATTAGACTTTAGTAACTTTATCACTTAAAGTCACTTTTAAATTAGATTTGACTTTATAAAAATTATAAGATCACTTTAGGAGAAAATTAAATTCTTTTGGACACTTTTCCCTAGGCCAAAGATCAAAGCCTTAGGGAACCACCTGTCTTCAGGTACCAAAAATTTCAACACTCCCTCTTACCGAGGAAGGTGTTCCTCACCACACCCATATTATCTCTGAAGTAAACATGCTTGCCCCGTGGTAAGGCTTTGGTAAGAATGTCTGCTACCTGCTCATCAGTGGAAATATACTCAAGCTTCACAGCTCCCTTCTGAACATAGTCTCTGATGGAATGATATCTGATCC
>APFE030205366.1:284343-307065 GCA_000404065.3 Pinus taeda | reverse complement strand
GGATGTAGCCCAAACTGGGTGAACCACGTATATCTGTGTCTCTCTTGTTTTGTGCGTTTTTTCTGTGTTTATATTTCTCCAATATTTTATGTGTTCCATTGCTCCGTAATATATAATATTCTAACATATATCATGTTCTTGATTCCATGTTACTTATAAGCAATAGATCATTATCATTTGCCTTGATGGGATTTTTTCTTTGTGTTTGTGCAGGTACTTTTCAAGTGGATTAAGTATGGAAAGGAGAAGCAAGATCAATCAAGGGAGACAAGGAGCTAGCAAAAACTACAAGTGGGTTTCTCTTCTCTCTTGTTTTATCTATTGATTATAGTAAAGGTAGAGATTACTTTGTCTATTGTTTCTAGACCTGCTACTAAGTCTAGAGGGTTAGGTGTTTGTCCAAGAACACCAAAACTTCCCGAAAAAAATTGGTGACTCCACTGGGGCGATGATTATCCATATTTGTAGCTTATTAGCCTCTTAAGACATTTCTACATACTGTACTTGTGGTCGTTGATTGTTTTCAGTCCTCTTTCATTGAAAATTGTGTCAAAATTGCCTTCAAAATTGCTTACTGTAATTAGCGCAGTCTAATGAAGGACACAGTGCACTTCCTGCATAGATGCAGTGCGATTCATCGCACAGTCTCTAACTGCTCCCTGCGCTAATCCCTTGAGAGTCAGTTTCCCATCTAGGAACTGAAAGTTTTTGCCAATTTTCTCTTGTTTGAATGAGTTGCTGAATGTCAATGATGTTTTGTCTCTCAAAATAGTTTTTCATCTCCTTAATTTGGCCCTACTTAGATTAGGATTGATCAATATTTCTTACGTATTTACTTTATCATTTTCAATCTATAGTCAAAATTTAGTTTTAATCGATTGATCTTTAGCAAAAGAAACTGTCATAAAAATGTCTTTTCCTTCAAAAGTTGAATTGTTGTCAAATCTTCATTCATAAAAGATCAATTGGTTGATATGTGCATATGATTACTTTTTTCATTGAAAGTGTCGTAATTCCTCATTTCTTTGAAAACGAAAGTGTCATAGATTCTTCCTTTCATTGAAAAGAAATTGTCGTAAAAACATCATTTTTATGAAAAGAGTTTGTTGATCATTTATGCATTAGTTTTCCTTTTTGAATCATTCACATTAAGGGAAATTGAAAAGAAATACATGCATCTTGCATTGAAAAGAGTTTGTGTGTGCTAGATGGAATAGTGTAGGGAATTTGCATTTAGATTGTGCTCTTTACTCTTTGATCAAAAGAAATCTAATTGCTCTATCCCTAAGTAGCTAGGATTTTCATTGTTAAAACTAAATGGAAAGAGTGCTTATCATGATAGTTGCATTCCTATGAATTTCAGAATACATCATGCGGTGAAATTGAAAGTAAAATTCGTAAGCAAGATCAACTTAAAATAAACATCAATTTACCTAATGGAGCATTGTCATTAATGAAAAACATTTAGTGGTTCTAGGCTAGAGATGTGTTTCAGCATCGTTAAACCAAATAGCTATTGCTAACTTGTCTACAATACATCCCCAGTGCTATACTTCATTCCACGTATGTGAGTATATCGTAGCTCATACACGTACCTTTGGGTATATAAGGCGGTGTTACAGTACGTAAAGTATATGGGAATTCTCTCACTATGTGGTTTTGCATTAGACAGCGCTTATACAGATTGGGCCTCCATGTATCTTCGGGTATATATGGGAGGACAACACTAGGTTGCTATCCATCCTTAATTAGCCAAGTCGCCCACCTTGCAAATGTGATACACTGAACATAGCATTCGGGGAGATTTCCTGCCATACTTCTTGGTTCGCCAGGAGGTATTCTACAGTTCACAGTTGCCCGGTAAACCTTTTGCCTATCTATCCCTTTTTGTTTATTTCTTTTTGATAATAAAATTAATCAACAATCGTGGAGGAACATCAACCCAAACCCCGTCGTTCACGGAGAACAGTGAGCCAACCGCCTTTGCCTCTCGACGAAACACCAATTTGGACAAAGCAGTATTGTTTAACTGAGTCTAGTACAACAAGAACTCCTAGTTCTTCATCTGGATTACCTGAAACATTTGTTTTAGTAGCTACAGAGACTCCAGTTACTCTGACTATTTTTGGTACATCCGTTCCTAAAGAAGAAGTTTCACAATTACCTGAGGACATTAGCACTGATCCTAGTGAAACAGTAACTGAGGTTGTCCAACAACAAGCTGATACTCAACTTGAAACTGTTCAACAAGAAAGTGTTTCTGAACTTGAAATAGCTCAACTAGATGTTAATATAGAATTTATCCCAGTTGAAATAGAAGTTACATCTGAACCTGAAATTGTTCAGGAACCTCCCTTTGAAACTGTTTTTCATTTACTTGAACATCTGGACTTTGAATTTCGACATTCAGAAGTTGTTATCCCTCAGACATCAGTTGTTGTTGAAACTACACTTTAATCAACACAAGAAATTGTTTACGGACCTGACGGTCAATTTTTTCCACCAGATTTGATTTCCATAGAGGAGGAATTAGTAGAAGATTCCACACAACCATTAACATCCCAGACTGTATCATTTGAAGCAACTGCAGCAGAATCTTCTGTTGTAACTCCTTCGATGTTTTCTACCACACCTGAGTCACACCTGTACGGTGAATCGTCTGTCCTGATTAGTTACCAATCATTTTCAGGAACCCACTCAGGGGTTGCTTCTGCACCATGGTCATCACCCATGTCCTCAACTGGAATTCTACCTAGTTCTTCTCTAATGGGAACTCAACAGTTTGATCCTGCACATCAGTATCATGCTAGGCGATATGGTCAACAAAGACCTATGTGTCCATGAAATACTAGATTGCCACCATATGGAGAGCAATATACTTATTCATCATATCCTCCTTATTCCAGAGGACATCTGTATGGTAATTTCCCACAATATTCAAGTCAATCTAGAATTAGGGTTTGTCAATGGTAACCAGCAATGCCAACTCAACCAAGGCTTGTGTATCCAACACAACCAATGCAAACCATGTCAACTATTCCTACTACACCTGTTGTTACTACTGTGCCACAGTCACAAGCTCAAAATGTTGTATCTCAATCGGTACAAACTGATCCTTCTCCCTTGCAACCACAAGTTTTAAGTCAAGAGGTTCAAGTTTCTCAAGTTGTTATACAATAGCCACTTGTTTCTGGAACTCAACATCAACCTCAGGTTAGTATACCTTTATTTGGATTGACCCGGGCTTACACTGGTATAGTTCATTCACAACTTGGTCAACCTTTCATTGCTGGGCAACAACAGTTGGTTCAACAACCGTGGCTGCCGCAATTCCAACAACCCCAGTTCCAATAGTTCCAACCTTAGTTTGGACTTGGTTCACAAGTTCAACCTGGTATTGATAAAAATCAATCTTACAAAGGTCCTGGCAACAAGGCTTTGCAGGTTATGGACAACCACAAATTCAATTTGGTTATCAACAACCACCTTATATTGGTTTTGTTCAACAACCATACCAAGGTTACCAAATGCAGATGCCCTACAATGGTTTGCAAAGACCTATTGCACAGGCAATTCCATCATATCCTGGGTATGCTCAACCTGACTTGAACCAACAGTTTCCCTTCGTAGCAACTTTATAATTACCATATTTAAACCAGCTCACTAATTATCCAAACACATATGTACCTTGGCAGCCAGTAATTCCACACAAGTTACCATCTCATATTCCAAAATTTAATAGAAATATTGGAGAAGACCCATCGAATCATGTTATGACCTTTCATTTATGGTTTTCATCCAATAATTTGAATGATGATTCGATCAGACTTCGTCTTTTCCAAAGAACACTTACTGGTCTAGCTATTAAATGGTACATTGAATTACCAAGAGCTTCTTTCTATAACTTCACCACTTTAGCCACTGCGTTTTTGACCCACTTCCAATTACCTATCAGATACGAGATTGGAACAGAACCCTTGACCAACTTTAAACAAACTACTGCTACCCATATATCAGATCATATTCATGAGTGGCGACGACGTTTTCAAATCATTTAGACATACATTCCTGATCAGCTTTTAGCTTAGTGGTTCATAAATTCCTTGTTTCCATCAATCACCAAGGATGTGACAAAAGGTGGAGTTGTCAAAGAAGAGCAATTTATTGCTCGTGCCCAATACTTGGATTTGATTCACACACAATTTAGCATGCTCTATGATAAAATCCCCAATGCACCTAAACCAGCTTACACTATTCCACCACCCCCATAATCAAGTAAGGACTCTCATGCCAGCGACGATGTGATCAGTTTTTCAAGCACACAGGCAACAAGAATACCATCTGGTCAAACTCTTGCTATTTCCAATCAAGCTACCAATGCATCAGAAAACACTCATGCCTCAAAGATTAATGTTGTGTCATCTAACAAAGGAAAAAATCCAAAGCAACCAGGAGGTCAGAAAAAGGGGAAGAATAACAAAAAGAAACAAGAAAATTCCTCTCCAGATAAATCATCTGATTCCCCTACCACAACCAGGAAACCTCATTATCCATGTCTGATATGTAATGATGATAATTATACAAGAGATTGTCCACATCGCTTTGAGGTCTCTAAATTTTTAAAGACTTCAACCACATCAGCAGTGTTGACAGATCCATTTCCAACCCCGGAGACACATTTGGTTGCAACTGACCATGCTTCCACATCCCAAGTACTCATGTTATCCATCACAAATCCACAAAACAATGTTTTGGTGTCAACAAGAAACAAATATTATGGAAATCCATCATCCTTGAATAACCAGGCCACTGATCAACCTAGTACTTCAACCTCGACTTCATCAGAAGTTGTTCCACCAGTTGTACATGAATTGATGATAAAGCCACCAAAGGGAGTTGTCCACAAATCAAAATTCAATCCTTGTGCTTGAGTAGCTCAAAACTGTAATATAGTGGAAGATCTGGCTCAATCACCTTCCGCTATGTCGACACTCGAGGTGTTGCAAAACTGTCCCTCCCAGAAACAAGCTTTATTGTCAGCAGTAGGTGGAATAGATTCTATAGATTCAAATCTTGTGGTTTTTAACCATGCGGGATATTCACCATAGTTATCGGTACAATTAGCTTTCCTATTACAAGTAAAAGCTCTGAATAAGAACGTTCACCAAACTATTGTTGATGAGGGGGCATCTACTTGCATTATGTCCATGAGCTGCTAGAAAACACTTGGTTCACCGCCATTGTCATGATCACCAACTACGTTAAAAGCATTTGATGGAAGAACATATACTCCATATGGGATTTTGAGTAACCTACAAATCAAACTAGGGGGCAAGATACTTACTGTTGACATTGAGGTAGTCGATAGACTCCTTGATTACAACATTTTACTAGGAAGGCCTTGGGTATATGCTATGGTTGCTATCGTTTCCACATACTCGTACAATTGCGTTCCCTTTCAAGGGTGGAATCACAGTCATTGATCAGCTAGCCTTCTTTGCCAATAGTTCACATGCTACGGGAAGCATTCTGTTGATACATGGAAACCCACTATCACTTCAAAGCGTTGCAGTAGGTCTCCTTAAAGATCCTTCCCTAATGGGCACTTTTACCCTCCTGTCACCATCAGGTTTGGTGAAAGTGGCAAGAGTAGAGACTTGCAACATGATTTATTCTACATCATCTGATTTTACGAAGATTTCTAACTACTTTGAAACTAATGGTCATAGTGAGGCATTGCCATTAAGCCCCATTGAATCCTCATAGCAATCAATTTTTCGGGCTTGTGCGGAAAACCCTAATCCACACTCAACAATTGTATGGCTAGATAGATCGTTAGAATATGGTACCTCTTTGAATCCTTTTTCACATATATATTCTATGGATGAAGGAATCGTCAAATCAATGATGATAGGAGAGGCACCGTGGGAAGTTATCATCATCGTTCCCACTTTCTAGATGACGTTGAAGATTATTCAAATGAACTAAAACACCCATCAATCATTGATTTCTTTTCAAATTCTGTAAATACTGTAGATTTTGAGCATAATTTGTCCAACATAGAAGAAAAAATTTCTGTAAACATTTCGACGGAGCCTAACATATTAAAAAAAATTCTTGTTGGCAAGTCCTGTTCTCCATTGGAACTTGATAATTACTATGCTCTTTTTCATGAATTTCAAGATATTTTTGCATGGTCTTATGAGGAGATGTTGGGCATTGACTCAAGTATTGTTGAACATGAGATTGAAATGTACCCTGATGTCAAACCAATATGACAGTGGCTTCGATCTGTTCATCCTTAAAAGTCGCTGCCATTAAAGTAGAGGTTGAAAAACTTTTGCATACTGGCTTCATTTTCCCTATACCTCTTACTGTTGGGGTATCTAATATTGTTCCAATGATGAAAAAACGAGGAACAATTCGAGTGTGCATCAATTATAGGGATGTAAACCAAGCATGTCCAAAAGACAATTATCCTACACCTTTTATCGACCAGATTATTGATGAATGTGCCGGTTGTGAAATCTTTTCATTCATGGATGGATTTTCTGGCTACAATCAAATCAATATCCGCCCACAGGACCAATTGAAAACCACTTTGATTTGTCCATGGGGCACATTCACTTATCAAAAGCTACCTTTTGGTTTAAAGAATGCAGGGGCTACATTTCAGAGGGCAACGAATTATGCCTTCCATGACATAAAGCACATTGTTCAACCTTATCTTGATGATTTTCTTGCTTATTCACGAAAATGGACTGATCACCCACAACATTTGAGAGCAATATTCTTACGATGTTGACACTACAAGATAAGACTTAATCCACATAAATGTGTGTTTTGTTTTGGCTCTGGTTGATTGCTTGGATTAGTAGTTTCAAAAGATGGAATTCGACTTGATCCCATTAAGGTTCAGGCAATCCTTGAGTTGCCTCCACCTTCAAACTTGTTACAGATATAGAGACTTCAAGGGAAGGCAAAATTTATAAGGAGGTTCGTTCCAAACTATGCAGAATTAGCTAAAGGTTATACACGTCTATTGAAGAAAGGGGTAACCTTCCATTGGGACCAATTTTCTCAAGCTTCTTTTGATGCTCTCAAATATTCCCTAATTAGAGCATCATTAATGTATGACCCAAACTATCAAAAAGACTTTTACCTGTATCTTGCCACTGCTGATACAACCATTGGTATGGTTTTAGTTCAAGAAGAAAGTGGAACTGAACATCCTATTTATTATTTGAGTCGTAACCTCAACGATATAGAAAGTAAGTATTCACATGTCGAAAAGTTAGCCTTGGAAGCCGTTTAAGCTATGCAGAGATTTCGTCATTACATCCTCCTTTGCAAAACGACCATTATATCAGATTGCAACCCTATGACATACATTTTGTCACAAAATTTGTTGGGGAACAAGTATTCTAAATGGATAGTTATCTTGCAGGAGTTTTATTTGAAATTCATTAAATCTAAATCAAATAAATCTCTTGTCTTTGTTGAGTTACTATGTGACCTTCCCTCATCCTCCAATGATTTAACATTAGAAGCATCAATATTGGATGAGTCTTTGTTTCTTATCTCGTCAAGTGATTAATGATATGGAGATATACTGATCTATCTCCAGACCCAAGCTTTCGGCCTAATACCTCTCATTCTAAACAACGATGTACTCGATACCAAGCCAAAAATTATCTAATCATTGGTGATACACTTTATCGTCATGGTGTCGATACGATCTTACATAGGTTCCTTACTCATGAGGAGGCTGAAAAAGCTTTGAATGAGTGTCATTCAGGTGCTTGTGGGGGGCATTTATCTGGTTACACAATTGCATAAAAAATTCTATGTGATGGTTAATTTTGGCCAACCATATTCAAAGATTTCATTCTTGCTGTCAGAAGTTGCCATGCTTGCCAGATATTTGACCGTAAAACCATATTACCACCTGCACCAATGCATCTAATCATTGTTGCTGGCCCATTCAAAAAATGGGGCATTGACTTTATGAAATGTAACCCCAGCTCGACTGGGGGGCATGGGTATATTATAGTTTCCGTTGACTATTTTACCAAATCAGCTGAGGTGATGCCAACATTGAACAATAGTGGCAAAACGGCTACTTTGATTTTTTTCAACCATGTGGTTGCTAGGTTTTGTGTACCACAAGCTATAGTTACAGATCATGGGTCGTATTTTTACAATCACATGATGGTTGAATTAACTGCCAAATTAGGACTGTCACATGATAGTTCTACTCCATACTATCCACAAGCTAATGGACAAGTTGAGGTTCTCAATAAAATCCTTAAGTGCATGTTGCAAAGAATGATTGGAGTTCATAAAAGGAATTGGCATTTAATCCTGTACTCGGCTTTGTGGGCATATTGAACCTCGGTGAGAAATGCCATCGAATTTACGCCTTTTCAGTTGGTGTATGGTTTGGAAGCAGTCTTACCAATCCAATGTGAAATCTCGTCTCTCAAACTCATGATTGACCTGCTACCTGACACTTCCAAAGAAGAAGCGCATTTCTTGGAGTTAATCCATCTAGATGAAACCCGTCGTGATCCCGCAATGGCTAACGACGCACATAAAAAACACATCAAGGTGTAATATGATAAAAATGTTAAGCCTCATGTCTTCTCAGAAGGTGACCTGGTCTTTCTTTACAATCAGGATTCTGATAAAATTGGAGCAAGAAAATTTGAACTGCTGTGGATGGGCCCTTATATTGTTAAACGTGTGTTGATGAAAGGTGCCTTTGAGTTAGTGGACTATGATGGGATTCCATTGTCGCAGCCCCGAAACGGGTTGTACCTTAAACATTACTATGCTTAGTTGAGTGTAGTAAAACTCACTATATATGTTTTGATTGCATATGTGTGTGTTTTTCTTTTATGCTTTTGTTTGGTTAGGTAACCCACTTCGCATTTGTTGCAGATGTCGAACTTTTCGGAACCATTTGTTGGTTATGTTAATGGAGCTAGTCGTAGTACGCAGAATTTATCTTCTGCAGCATGGACCATTTTCACTCCAAGCGGCGAGTTAGTGAGTTTTAGAGGGATATGTATTGGATGATCGAAATACAATATCGTTGAGTATATCACGTTGATTGAACTCCTCTCTGATGCCATTTCACTTGTCATATGTTGAATCATCATTAGGCTAGACTCACAACTTGTACTACAACTTACTGGTGTCTATACCATCCAAAACCCAGCAATTCATCGCATGTTCCTTAGAGTTCGTATTTTGGAAAGGTATTTTGAGTTTATTCAATATCAGCATCTTTCCATAAATCTAAACACATTAACTGACTCTCTAGCGAATTATGTGTTAAATAGACATTTGTGACATATGTAAAGTAAACATTTTCAATTCACATCATCATTTGAATAGGATTTCATCACTTAACCATAATAAAACTCTGAAAGTCAAATAGATAGTTGTATATAAGTTTTTACAAATAGTTTGTGTCCAAGACAAAAGTTGGTCATCTAACCCAAAAAAGTAAAAAATGTATGCAGAAATATCCAAGTAGACTAGTGCTACTCATGATAATAGGTCACATCATGTGCTATCATGCGTAGGAGTCTCATCCAATGACTTGGCATGCTAATGGTGTGACGCTACAATCACATAGGTAACTCCTTGATCCGAACATTCAGAATACCTAGGGTCAAACCCTCTATGTGATCCTGTAGCTCGGCCAATGTCTCTGCTAAATCCAAGTCTTAGAGAACTGCTCTCCCAATAGCTCTTTGTACTAGCACACCTGCCTCTCGTTAGTGTCCCACAAGTCGAATAGATCCAACATTTGCATACATATAAAAAAATGTTTGTTTAGTCTTGGCAGTAATCAAAAAACACAAAAAAAAAGTAGAAACTTTAAAAAGAAAAAACACTTTGGTCAAACAATTTACCAATAGCAATCCACTGTGCTCCAACCGGTAACATCAGATCTAGATCACCATGGAAATCCATTCCTGAATATGGATATTCTATGAAGGCCATGTCCTATTGTTCAAACCACTCAAAGAAAGCAGGGGTAAACAAGATCAATGACTGGCCAGCATGCATAGCCATAAGATCTACCCACCTCTACATCCGTGGGTCTCTAGGTCTAGGTACTCCCAATGAGATGTGTTGTGGTTGCATGAGTGAAATTCTCTCCAAGGCAAAAGAAATCAAGATAGACCCATAGCCAAAAAAGAAATTCTTTCCATTCTTTACCTTGGTCAGTTGTTCTTTCATGGATGAAAGAACTGCCTCACACTAGTTGAACACCTTTGGCTCCAAACACTCTAAAGCATACTGCATATATGACCTATTTTCCAAGTGTAAAGTTTCATTGACAACTAGTTTGGTGAGGGTAAAAATGATTGTTCTCAATGGTAAATCACTAACATCCCTGATGTTGATCTTTCCGTCTCTGCTAGGTTGAGCTCCTACCCGGCAGAACTATTGTATATAGTCTCTCACTGGTTCACCTCCTTTGGTAAATCTTCATAATGAGATGGGGTTACCCCACCTCGACAGTCCAGTCAAAAAATAAATATCATCGATGGTAAAGGGGATCACTTTGCCCTTAATGTGAAATACTTGATCGGTAGGATCCCAAGAATGAACAAGGTACTGTAAAATTTCAATTTGTTGCCTCATGCTAGATAATCGAAAATACTTGAGTAACCCACAATTCCCTAGGGCATCAACTGTTCGCTGATTATTTAGGGCAATCATATCTTGTTCTTCATGCTCTCGTTCTCTCCATATAATCACCTTTTTGATCCGATGAATTTCTGCAATGCAACCATTAGACAAATTAGGATCCATTTTTTGCAAAAAGCAGTTGAAAATTTGGGAGAAAACAACTGTCAAAATTTGGTTTTTGCGCCCATCGCACCCCTCCCTTAGAGACAGTGCACTGCAATGCATACAGCCTTCTAGGTGTGTGCAATGCAGCACACATTTCAATATTAAAAGGGTGCGCTGATCCAGGGTGCGAAAAATGAAACCCTAGGGGCCTCAAAAACCAAAGCTTTTTGCTTAAAACTGAAAATAAATGAAATAAAATGAAAGAGAACAGGGATAGCTCCTACCTGGTTCAGGCGGCATGAGAAATGGTCCACTGAATCCTCCGCAATCAGCTAGTGAAATTTGAGGTGAAAAACTGCTCCAGAGCATCAAAGTCAAAGGGTAAAAGTGAAATGGTAAAAATGAATGATAAAACTTATTTTTATGTTTATTTCTTGCACATTAATCGAGTAAACATTAGTTTTTATTCATTTTATCCATGAACATGTATTTTTAATCCTCTTTGGTGGAGTTTTGAGTAGGTTTAACAGCTGAAAGCAAAATTTTACGCACTCAAGTGTAAATTGAACATCTTTGACCACAAATCAGACCTTTTTCTCTTTTTCAAGCTTTGTTAAAAAAAAAAAAGAACCCCCTTGGAGTCTTCTTTAAACTCTTTTCAAACTCTCTAAATATGAAAATATTGTTGAGTGCTTATCTATTCCAGCTCATTAAAGCATTGGAAATGATATCTCTCTTGTAATATTTTATGCTTTTTCAGACTTGAGAGATTATTTTATGAAAAAGAACTTATGGAGTTTCCTTTTCGTCCCTTTTAAAAATCTCTAAACATGAAAAGGACCATGTTTTCTTTGTTGTTAAACTTGTTAAAAACATCAAATAGTGGCAAGCTTGTCCATCTAGACAAGGCCAATTTTCACCTTCGCTAGACTCATTAAAGCATCAAATTGTGATGGATTCACCCGAAGGGTGAAATTATACAATAAGCATATGTTATCCTCCTCAAGCTTGATAAAAAATAAAGAGGTACTAGTAAGCAATGACTGGGGAAAAGGGTAAAAGCCGAGAAAACTTTATGGTAGCAAGTCGCTCTTGAACATGACACTTTCACTTCATCACCATGACTATGTGAGTTGGGTCATTCAACTTGATGGTTATCATACCATTGGTCTATCATACCATCCATTACTTTGTTTTGGGTCAATGCTACCAATTCATCTTAGTGTTGTCAACATGTTTAAGAGAAGTCATTCAGTTCAAACTTCATCTTTTGCAATACCGTAAACCTTCTTTTTCATAACCGCCATTCCTGAACTTTGTGTGTCGATTTTTCATCTCCAAAATAATTTATCTTGTTTCGTGTCGTAGATGTGGGATACATCAAGGCCCTACTACGATGAGTTGCTCCGTGTCGACATCAGCACATCATCCAAGAAGTTGACTTAGAAACACCCCTTCAATACCTTGAAGCTTGCATACACCAATGGCAGGTTTCTCACTTTCGGTGATAGGTTGACATCAATGGCCTTTGACCAAAAGACTTTGTATGGTGTTCGACATCAAATCATTTATTCATAGCATGCGAAATGTATTGTAGTACCTTGAGGGTCATTATCATTATCAGTGATTCCTCTCACATATGTTAACAGCTTACATCATTGGTTGGTAATCAGATGATGTCTTTCCATGTTCAACTTCAGAACATCTATTCACATGGTTAGACTTGTACTTGAGCAAAAAATTGAACGAGATTGAAGACCCCAAATCTAGTTTCATCCATCCGGGTTGTGATATTTTCAGGAGTACTAAATCAAATGTACAATGGCCTTACATTCATGGTCAACCATTCATGGGTCTATATCTGTAGATGATTATATTTGTTCATGTAATGAAAGTTTATAATCTGAGCATGGGTATGCCTTCCCTCAGCTAGTTCATGAGAAAAATCAAATTATGATGATGTATGTATTGTACTTGATGCATGTCACCTTCCGTTTCGAAACCTCCTCTCCTCATGATAAAGCATTTCACTCGACATATATATTTACGACTTCATGCTTTAGGGGCAATTGTTACAAATCCATTTGGGCACATCAACCCCAACTTACAGATCGATACTATTAGGCCCATCAACCCCTAGTGCAGTTTTTACATGCCCTAAAGAAGTTAGTCATTAGAATGCCTCACTTCCCAAGAAGTTCCATGACTCAAAACATCCAAAAAATACCTCTAAGAAGTTCAGCGCAGGTAGGCCTTCATTAGTGTGTGCTGCAATGCAAACCATACACTGACCGGGTGCTATGCAGTGCACTTGGTCTCTCTTTGGCCTGTGCCGGGTGAATTTGAGTGAACTCCCATGAGGGTTTGAAGATTCCTTATCCATTGGAAGCCTCTAGAAGTTTCTTAATGCCACCTACTCTGAGTTCACATTTGGATGAGGAAGGGAGTTAAGGAACATCAATCCCCTATCCCTTATTCCATGGAACTGATTTCTAAATTTAGAAAGGAATTCGTTATCACCATTGATGGAAAAACCTCCTTCATTCACCTATAAAAAGATCACTCATCTAAGAGATCAGGGGTCTAGAAATCATTGAATTGTAGGGAGATGCTGGTGATATGAGATTAGAATTGATTGCAAGTATTGTAATAGTGTTGAAGTGTCTTTCTTGTCATGAGGTGAAGAGGGATTGAATTGGAAGAGTGTCACTGGATTGAGCACATAGGGGTTGTAATTCTTCCTCTTATCAATAAATTCTTCAAAACATTTTCCTTAAGATTGTGTTATATGTTGACACTTTCATATGTATATCATGTTCTCGATTCCATGTTACTTATAAGCAATAGATCATTATCATTTTCCTTGATGGGTTTTTGTCTTTATGTTTGTGCAGGTACTTTTCAAGCGGCTTCAGTACGAAGACGAGCGGCAAGATTGGTCAAGGGAGACAAGGAGCTAGCGAAAACTACAAGTAGGTTTCTCTTATCTCTTGTTTTATCTATTGATTATAGAAAAGGTAGATATTACTTCGTATGTTGTTTCTAGACCTGCTACTAAGTCTAGAGGGTTAGGCGTTTGTCCAAGAACACTAAAACTTCCCGAAACACATCATCCATGAATTGAAAATGTGGAGACACTTAGACCTTCTTGGGAAAGGGTTTACTTTGATGACTAATCATGGAGGGCTGAAATATTTGTTTGATCAACCTAAATTAAATGCAAGTCAAGCTAGATGGCTGGCCACACTCAATGAGTTTTATCAAGATCAAATACATTAAAGGAAAGGATAACAAAGTGGTTGATGCACTCAGCAGGAGAGTGAAAATAAACCATAAGTAGCTATAATTTCCTATGGAATTGATCTTGAAGAAAGGATAAAAATGCAGGGTAGCAAGATGAAAAATATTAGTAATTAAAGGAGAAATTGCAGCAAGAGTCTCAGGGTGAACAAGACAAGGACCATTTCCTCTTAGAAAATGGGTTGAGGATATTGAAGAATAGAATTTGTGCACCAAATGAGGGAAATCTAAAGAAGTTGATATTGAAATAGTTTCATGCTATACCTTACTTTGGTCACTCGAGTTATCAAAAGACTCTAACAACCATCAAGAAATTTTACTATTGGCCTAACTTGAAAAGGAAGGTGGGTGATTTCATCTCCAAGTGCATAGTGTTACAACAAGTAAATATTGAGTGTAAGCACCCAACTTGCTTATTGTAGACTATTATCATTCCCAAATGGAAGTGGGAAGTGATTTCTCTGGAATTTATTACAGGGTTTCCAAACCTTTCTAAGAAACATGATGCAATTATTTTAGTGGTTGATAAGATTAGAAAAATGGCTCACTTTGTACTTGTTAAGTCGATAAATCGAGCTAGTGATTGGCTCAAATTTTCGTAAAATAAATTTTGAGATCACATGGATTTCAAAAGAAAATTGTCTTGATAAAGATGCCAAATTTACTTCAAGGTTTTGGAAATAACTATTTATGTGCTTGGGAATAGAGTTGGTCTTTAGTATTTCTTATCATCCTCAAACGAATGGGAAAACAGAGAGGAAAAACATAATTCTTGAGGACATGCTAAGAATGTATGTAATGCACCAGCCAAGGAAGTGGGAATAATATCTTCCATTTGTAGAATTTTCATATAAAAATGGGTATCAACAACCACTAAAAATGGGCCCATTTGAAGCAATTCATGGGAAGAGTTGTAATACTCCTATCAGTTGAAGTGATCCAATGAATAGGGTGCTTATTGAGCCTGATATGTTGAAGGAAATGGAACAAGAAATGTAAACCAGAAGGAATTTAAAGGTGTCACATGATAGGAAAAATATATTTGTGTACTAGCATAGATTTCACCAAGAGTTCCAAGTTGGGGAACATGTTTACCTGCGAGTTAGACCCAAGAAGAGTTCCTTGAAATTTGGGTCATGTGTCAAGTTGGCACCATGGTTTTTTGGGCCATTTGAAGTTCTTAAAAGAATAGGGCTAGTAGCCTATAGGCTAGCCTTGACACCATCGATGAAATTTCATGATGCCTTTCATGTTTCATTTCTTAAAATATATGTACATGATTTAATCATCTAACTCATTGGTCTATCTTACAGGGAGAACCAGAGGGAGAGCTCCAACCAGAACCTCTATGCATCCAGGCTCAGAGGTAGATCATGCTATGAAATTGAGCAATAGATAAATTCAAAGTGTGTGGAGGCAATTTGGGCCCGAGGAAGCCACATGGGAAATGGTTGACCAAATGTGGGAAGCATATCCTTTTTTTGTTTGATGGTTGAGGAAAATGAATATAAATTTTGTAAATCTTGTATAGAGTTGTGTATATCAAGCTCCAAATCAACCATGTTTGGTTTTAAACCATGTTTTCGTTTTCATTTAGTTATAGAACATCAAGGGTGGTGTTCCTTTAAGGGGGAAAATTTTGTGATAGCCCTAGGTTGATTTCCCTTCATTGTAAATATTTCATGTAATTTGATTATAATGAAAAGTGCATGAGAATTGGGACATGAATTCCATATTTTGAGGAAGGATATTAGTTGGAATTGGAAGGTAGTTTGACTTGTTTTATTGTAGCCATGAATGGCTGGAAGATATGCTCTAAATTTACTTGATCATATTAGTTAATGAAGCTAGGTTAGAGGAGGAATTATTTTATATTACAATGGAGAGGAAGTGATGCTTCAAAGGATCATGAGAGAATAAGCCTCTCACCTGAAAAAAATCACCTCCTGCAGAGGCAGAGAGGAGGACAAATGCACTGAACTAGGGTTTGCAGCAAGATTGCAGCATTAGACACCATGGAAGGGTGAGAAGGGGGGAGATCTACTCCCTCCTATAGTCATGTTGTATCAAACCGCTTCAAGAAGCCCATGGAAGCGGAATTCGAGGATATAGAAAGAGGAAAACAGTAGATCACAGAGGCAAGCAGAAACACAGGAGGAAGGCAGAAGAGAGAAGCGTACAGGAGTAGATAGTCATAATGCTAACCCCAGTAGTCAGACAGGACCATGTAAACCTAAGGCATCCATCACACTCCGAGTGTTCTTAAGTGATCCAGTGCTATAGCGCACCGGGAGCACATGGCACCTTATGCAGTGATATGTAAATTCATGGGGTTTTGGCCAACGGAGAAAGCCCTACACATATGGATAAAGAACCATTGGAAACCTAAGGGAGAAATATATCTACACCTTGGATCCAATGGTTTCTTCACAGTTGTGTTTACAAACCTGGTGGATAAAGACAGGGTGTTGGAGGGAGGACCTTACTTCTATGTGGCTGTAGGTCTCTACATGAGGCCATGTGTTATGAACATTGTTTCGGAGCATGAAAAATTTACTTCGGTGCTGGTATGGGTAAGACTATATTCCCTACCTCTAGATTACTGACTACCAGAATCATTAAAAGCCATAGGTAATAAACTATAGAATTTTTTAAAAATATCAGAGGCCACTCTACCTGGAAAATATACCTCCTTTGCTAGAATATGTGTGGGAATGGACCTTTCTGGGGTTTGTCGGATGAAATAATTCTAGAAGTATATGATGAATAATGGATACAGGTGGTGGACTATGAGCATGTACCCTTCAAATGTCGCAAATGCCATGAACACGAGCACCACTTCAGAGACTGCCCTTTAAGCAAAATGGAGACTAGTATCAAAGCAGCCCCAAGTAAAGAGACTGAAAGCTTTACCAAGGTGGGGGGTAGAGGAAAAGGAGGAAGGAAAATCCAAAAAAAAATCTATGAGGAAAAACAGCCTATTCATAATAGGTTCAAGATATTAGAAGAAGAAGAGGGGGATGAAAGAACGAATGAAGTAATGAAGGACAATCCTGTAGAGAAGGAAAAGGATGACAACATGGAGGATAGACCTGATAAAAGCCAGAAAAGGGAGGATCAGCCAAGCACTATGAAACTTGATAAGGATCAAGAGATGACCCTAAGAAAAGTGGGAATGGAGGATCATGAACTGCAGGACATACTGGAAAGGGAGCATCTTGATCTAGAAAAGTTCCTAGAGGAAGGAACAACTAAAGGAGTGGATTCACTACCTCAAGATGAATTTAACAGAGTACAACAACTCTTGCTCTGGAGAATGTAGGCAAAGGGTGTAGGGGTCAAAAGAAACTTTGATAATCAGGATAATGGAGGGGTTAAAACTATGGAGGCAACAGGGGGACAAGCTTCCAAGAACCCAGGAAGGAAAAGAGGAAGAAAAAAACAGAATGAGTTGCTGATTGAATGTGGAAAACTCATGATCAACTCAGGTAAGATGAAAGACCTCACTAGTTACTCATTTATAAATCTTTCTTAATGAAGCTTACAACATGGAATATTAGGGGTCTAGGAAGCAAAAGGAAACAAAGAAATCTCAGCAATAGAATGAAAGAAGAAAAACTAGATATGATATTTATCTAGGAAAGAAAATGTCAATAGAAAAAATAAATGAAATACACCAAAAATGGTTGATTAAATATGAATATCTAGAAGTTAAAGTAGAAAAATAGTAGGAGGAATTCTCACACTTTGGAACCCTCAGAAACTAGGAATCCTAGATGTTGAAGCATCTAGGAGCTATCTATCAGTGGTTATCCAACCTTTGGGGGACAAGGAAGTTTATTTTATCACAAATATTTATGGTCCACAAAATCCTGAAGATAAACTCAGGCTTCTTACCTCACTGGAGGAATTAAGAGACAGACATTCAGGCATCCCCTGGATTTTGGGAGGGGACTTTAACATGATTAGGTCCTTGTCCGAAAAAAAATGTGGAACCAAATCACTAGTCAGAGATTCCATAGAATTTCAGAATTTTATAAACAACATGAGGCTAGTAGACATAGAGACAAGTAATGGTGTCTTCACCTGGAATAATAAAAGGGGAGGAGAGTCCCAAGTGGCCTCAAAACTAGACAGATTTATTATCTCGGAGGACCTTATCCTTACAAGCCTTGACTTGTCAGCTATGATGCTTCCCTTTGTGGCTCAGATCACTGGCCTATTCAACTTGAAGCGTCCTTTATAGGAACTCCAAGAAACATACCTTTCAGGTTTGAAAACATTTGGCTTACCCAACCTGACTTTATCAGCAATATTGAAAAATGGTGGATAGAGGACATGCAAGTTTAGGGCACTAAAATTTTCCTCCTGCATAAAAGATTGAAACACATCAAACTCTAGCTTAAAGATTGGAATAAGAATGAGTTTGGAAACATTTTTGAGGCCAAAAATGTTATTGAATGGAAGCTACACGAAATTAACCAGATCCTCATCACAGATGGCTTCAATGAGGAAAGAAAGCAACAAGCTGACTATCATCAATAGGAATAGGAAGGATTATGCAAGCAAGAGGAGATTTTATGGAAACAGAAATCAAGGGTACAATGGTTAAAAGAAGGAGAAAGGGATACAAGGTTTTTTCACAAATCTACCATGGATCACAGGTCTCATAATAGGATTTCAAAAATCAAAGATTCTCAAGGAAATCAACTCAATACCCACAAATAAATAGAAGTTGCTCTGGTTCAGCATTTCAAAGGCATAGCTAAGGAACCTCTCCTAGATAGATCACAATTCATCAATGACTTTAGAAAGCACATTCCTAAGCTTGTGACAAGAGAATACAATTATAATATAAACAGGCTAGTGAATGGAGAGGAGGTTAGCGAAGTCATCAAAGAGATGCAAAATGGGAAACTGCCAGGTCTGGATGGTTTTAATGTTGACTTCTTTAAAGCATGTTGGGAAATAGTCAAGCACGATATCCTCGATGTGGTGGAGGAATCAAGGAAAAACAAAATTGTTTTTAAGGCGCTCAATACCTCTTTCATATCCTTGATTCGAAAGCAAGATAATGCTATGATACCAGACAGATTTAGACCAATAGCATTATGCAATGTGGTGTACAAAATTATTTCCAAAATAATTGCCAACAGGCTTAAGCCCCTTCTTCCAACTCTCGTGTCTAAGGAGCAAAATAGATATGTGGAAGGCAAGCAAATTCTCAACAACATCATTCAAGCTCATGAGGTGGTTCACTCACTTAAGAGCAATAGGTAGGCAGGAATGATTATGCAACCTTACCTAGAAGAGGCTTATGATAAGCTAAGCTAGGCTTACATCAAGAATGTTCTTATAGCATATGGCTTTGACCATAACTGGGTAAGATGGGTAATGGCCCTTGTAACAACCTCTGGTTTTTCAATCTTGTTAAATGGTTCACCATCCAAAACCTTTACACCTTCAAGAGGACTCAGACAAGGAGATCCACTCTCACCCTTCCTCTTTATTCTCATGATGGAAGGGCTAGGCAATGCTATCAAATCTTCCAAAGTAGAAGGCAAAATCTAGGGTCTCAAACTCACCATGGATGGAGATGCTTTGACCCATCAATAGTTTGTGGACGATACCATGTTGTAGGGTACACCCATGGTCAGGGAAGCTCTAGCCTACAAAAAAATCTTGAAAGACTTTGCAATGGATACGGTTACAGAGGTAAGCCTTATGAAATCAAATATTTTCTTGTTTAATACTAACATTGTTATTCAAAGAAATATAGCTAGAATTCTAGGCTTTCAAAGAGATATGCTACCCTCCAAATATCTGGGAGTACTGCTAACAGACAAACCTATGAGCAAGATAGTTTGGGAGCCTGTGACTAACAAGCTCCAGGAAAAAATCTGGAAATGGACAAATAGATCCTTTAGTTTAGCAGGACGTCTAGTTCTCACAAAAGCTGTCCTACAAACTGTCCCAATCTTTATGTTTTCAACCCTTCTAGCTCCTAAACAAGTCATGCAACAATGCAGAATAATCCAAAGAAATTTTCTTTGGGGAAAATGGGAAGAGAAAAAAATGGGCCTTGGGTAGTGTGGGAAAATATTTGTAAACCTAAGACACATGGAGGTTTGGGACTTGATGACCCTGAAATGCTAAACAATTTTTTGGGGGCAAAAATATGGTGGAGATAGCTAAAATATTTGGGTTCCCCTTGGGCCAAAATTTGGAAATAAAAATATGCAAACAATTGGCAAGAAAGGGATCATATTAGAATGTCTAGGCTCATCAAAGGCTCCCACATTTGGAGCAAAGCTTGGGAGAATATAGCCATTGTTCAGGAACACCATTTCTGGGAAATTGGAGATGGAAACCTTGCTTGGTTTCGGGAAGATAATTGGCAACAGGAACCTAAACTACTAAGAGAAGAATTTTCAAATCTCAAGAATGATACTGACAAAAAAGGGTTACTCAAGGTAAATGACTTCTGGGATCATGAAGGAAGCGAAGGAAAATAGAGAATATGGAAGGACCTGGTATACAGTGATGACTTCCCGTTGAAGGCACAGGCAAAAGCTTTAACAACCATCCTGGAACAGAGAAAGATCCTAACATCAGTAGATTCAGACCAGCTGAGATGGGGAAAAAACAATGAAGGCACCTTTAACCTCAAAGAGGCCAAGTGCATAACCCTTGGGCTTGACTTTTCAAACCTTGATTGGGTATGGAAGGACCTATGGCAGAACCAAAGTTGGATGAAAATCAAACTGTTCCCATGGTTAGTGCAGCATAAAAAAAAAATTGACCTGGGAAAACCTTAGGAAAAGAGGGGTATCTGGTCCATCTAGATGCCAGCTATGTGAATTACAAGAAGAAATTATGGATCACCTACTCAACCTCTACCCATTCACATCCACCTTGTGGAATTGGATAGCTTCAATATTCAGACAAATTGACAGGGACATGGGCAGCATTACTTGCACTTTAAAGAAGTGGAGGAAAAATTTCTCTGATAATGAAATAGTCAACAAAACTTGGGATTTAGCTCTAGGCTTTCTAATCTGAGATGTCTGGAAAGAACACAACGACAAAATATTTAAGAATAGGAAAGGTTCTTCCTAGAGCATCATGGCTGAGATTTTAAAACAGCTCAATAAGACAGTAGGAACCCTCATTAAAAACCCCCCTGAGGACCAAACTAAAGATACGGATGTGCAGATACTACTACATTTGGGTCTTCTGGGGCTTGTCCCACAAGGAAAAAACAAGAATGCAAGTGATATAATAGCTGATAAGGATTTCTGGCAACCTCCCCCTCACGGTTTTATGAAATACAATATAGATGGGCCCTCAAAAGGAAACCAGGGCATGGCTAGGTATGGAGGAGTGATAAGAGATGAAAAGGGCTTCATAAAAGCCATCTTTCATAGTAATTTAGGGAAAGCCACTAATAACATGGCAAAGCTCATGGCCCTTGAGCAATGCTTAGAAATCTTGAGGGACTCAAATCTTCATAATACCATAATTGAAGCTGATTCTGAGTTGAATATTAATTTGGTCAAGAAAATTTGCTATGGCTCAGCTCCAGACAAAGTATCGATACATTGGCGGCTTCTACAAGTTTATCAATGGATTCGATCCCACCTGCAAAACATGAGAACCCTTAGTTTCACTCATGTGTGCCTAACAACCAACAATTTAGTGGATATCTTAGCTAATGAAGGTGTACTTTGTGCTAAAAGCAACAAAAAATAGGAATGGATAGAGATCCCCCAAGGCAGATTGAGGAAATAGTGTCTTCGACAGGAAAACGTGGATAAGGAGTTCTATTAGAGCAGGGGAAGCTAGCAGGTTGTAGACTAATGGAAACAAAGGAATTTTTTTCTATATAGGATGTCTAGTCTTTAGGCAGGAATATGTACCCAAAACCCTACAAACCCAAGGTTCTCGGGTAGGTTTCATTATATAGAACAAGTCTTTACATGAATATGAAATACACTAAAGATATCCTTTTTATTAGCTATGAAGGGAGCTTTGTTAACGAGTGTGTAGATAGGCGAAATGGAGGCAATCTTATGAATATCGCATGGCAAATAGCAAGGTGGTTACCATGCCAAACAAACTCGAAATTAACTTTAACAGTGGCTTTATTAGGCTTTGTGTCTGAAAGCATTGTTAAACATCGAGCAAGTTACTCAACTTGGTTAGGATCACCCGCATTCGGTGGATTTCGGCCTAATTACATGCACGAGGGTTATCATCCCAGGAAGACCTGAAATTTTTATATTGTTGTCTCTATATGCTTATCGGGTCTAATACAATGATTAAAGGGTTTTCTTGTTAACTTTCTGAAATTGATTCTCGACCGATAGATCTATGAAGGCATATGGTACGGTCTTGGTGATAGATTGAATTTTGGAGGTCAAGGCGTAATGTTTTGTGGGCATTTGGCTTGATTTCCAAGGTTATGTGTGGCTCAATAAAGTTATGGCCCACATCTCCTTTGGTTTTTTGCACATTATGTAATGTGTTTTTATAATAGAGTTGAATAGAAGGACCGACGCTCAATTCAGCAAAAATAAGAAGCTAGGAAAGAGGACAGACAAA
>APFE030205366.1:274343-279343 GCA_000404065.3 Pinus taeda | reverse complement strand
ATTGCAGCAATAATGCTGCAACTTCTGGGACTCCCTTCTTTACTTTTATCATCCTGGTAGTTCTTAACAAACTTGGAAGTGACGGTGTTGTATGCACAAGTACTAGCTCTTGTTGCGGCTATCACTGAATCAGCTAGCACAAGTTCACTAGGAGCTTAAGCCAACTTCTATGAGTTTTTAGAAGAAGCTTTCAACTGTGATGGACAAAAGCTAACTCAAAGGAGGCTAATCTATTTGCAAAAAGAGGCTGAAAGCTGAAAGGAAATGCAAACCCTAGTTTTACTGAATAACCCTACTGGTGCAAGAAAAAGGATGAAGGCTATAGAAATGGATGTCATTGACTCTTGGGTAGGTACAGTGCATGTGTCTAAGCTACCTCTGAGGTGAAGTTTGAAACAAAACATCTTTTTGTATTTTTGAGTAAGTTGGCAAAGTTATTATGCATGTGTTTTAAGTGTTGTTCATTGTGCAGAGGTTGATTGGTAAAAGGAAATGGAATAGGCACTTGCAGGAGGTTGGGAAGGTGAGAAGAGGGCCTAAGGGGTCCCTAGCATCCTTCCAGAGAGTTTCACAGTGTTCGGATCTCAAGAAACTGCTTTTGTGAGCTTCTACAGGAAGTCTACAGGGGTTCTACAGGATGTTCCAAAAGGGAATTTTGAAGGGTTGATGGTGGAAGAAAGGTGGAGAAGTGGGCATGGAGGTTAGGTGAGGGTGTGAATAGGTTTAGGACTTGGTGAATGAGGCTGAGGAGTGATTAGGGCTATTGGTTTGTTCGAAGGTAGGAGGAGTAATCTTATACAAGAATGTAGGACTTAGGGCGAAGTGAGAAAATGTGGCAGATGAAAGGAAAGAATCTGAGTTAGAGGATGGAGAAGGTTGTATTGATAGAGTAAGGGTATGAAAAGAGGTATCACAGGTGCTCTGCATGTTATTTTCTGAACTTGATCAAATGAAGACTAGGAAAACCAAAGATCTAGCTGCTTAACCTAATTTGACCTAAATACCATAAATCATGATGGACAAAAGTTTATTGGTAGAAAATCATGTAAGACAACTATGAAAACCAAGCAGGAATGGATCTAAGCATGTAATCAGACTGGTACTAACTTTTGCAACTAAGAATCTAACACTAGAAATTGCATGAAGAAGAAAGAACAATGTTTTTGTGGCAGCAAGGACACCTTGGTCTCAGCTCATGGTCCCAAGGAGGGAGAGGTGAGATAAAGGGTTGCTTGATGGCCCTTTTTGAAGGTCTTTTCTATTACCAACCTATTAAATCACTTGAAACATGAGCAACTATTTCAATCATCAAAAATGGACTAAGTAACCAAGCAAGATTGTAATCTACTAGCAGAAATTACCCTATAAATATAGCAAAAACATATAACAGTACACGAAGGAGGTCCTGGCACTTGGGTTGGTTCCAACCCCAAGAGCTATAGGCTCCTAAGAAGAAGCTTAGAACTGATGTAAAATGAAACTGATCTCCATTACTCAGAAAATAACCATGTCACAACAATGTTTACAGCAAAAACTCCAAAATGAGTTGAAAAACAGAGTAGCACTAGAGTGAAAAATACAAATGTTCCAAAAGTAACCTACGAAGGTTGGAATCCTACCTTCTTATACACTATGAGGACCTCCAACAACCCTCCTTAACTCGAGGGGCTCGGCTGCTCAAACTGCAAGTAATCAGTCACTTTACAAAAAGCTACTCAGCTGCCTTTGGGAATCATCTTTGGTGGCTTGCTGAACTCTGAGCTGATGGTGGGGAATTCGAGGAAGGGGCCATTTAGTGTAGGAGACACCCTTCCTATGAATCCTCACCCTTTTTACCTCGTGTTTGGCTATCAACTAGCTCATAAATGTTTGGCTTTGGTCCAAAAGTTGTCCAAAAATTTGCAATAACCATGTATTAGACTCCTTGGTCAAGTGATTATTCTCATTCATTCAATTAACATACTTAAAAGTGTGCATAAACTATGAAGAATGGTCAATTAATGGAGAACAATTAGGCAAAATGAGCCCAATAAGTTACCCATTTTTGAGGCTCATCACCACCCCCCTGCTAAATGGGTTGCTCATCCTTTGAGTAACTAATCCAGCTCATCATCTTTAATTGCTTTGACTACCTCTCTCACATCCCAGGCTTCCAAGGTGATGTCTTCTTCTTGGTCATGAAATCCTACTTTTCTTTCCACTTCCTCTCACTGCCTTTGTTCCTCTTCCTATTTGACTCCTTCCAGCAGTCCTAAAAGCAAGGGATGACTGAATTTTAAGCTGATCCAGTTGGCCTGTAGATTTTGCATTGACTGTTTATAGAGGGGTACTCTTGCCAAGGCCTCCCTCATCCTTTTTGGAGAGTGGTATTCTCTTATTTTCAGACTATGGGATAGTGTGTTCCACCTCCTTGTGCAAGCATGAATGTAGTTATCCCCCAACAGTATTTCCATGTCCTCAAAATGAGCAATGGCTTGAGCTTGTCATTCAATGTAATCTGGTAGAACCTCATGGTTATTGGCCAAGTGCTGGTGGGCATATATTAAGGCTGAGGGATCCTCCAGCTCTGCCCTGATCATGAGTGGCTCACTTAGCTCTTGGTTCATGAGATTTCAAATCTCTGCTGCCCTTTTTTCCTCATGATTTAACCAAGAGGCCATGGCCATAAGTTGCACATCTCCCACTACAACATTGGGGTCTCACAGATTCATGTTAGGAAGGGCCAAATTGTGTAAATAGAATTATGATAATTTGGTCTTATCCTCTGCTAAGCTACTATCACACAAAGCCATGAATTGATGGTAATTTTGAAATGGAATGGTGCCCTTTTGGGCCAAGGTGTTAATCTGGAACTGCAACCATTGATCTTTAAGGTATAAGGCATATGACTTGGCAGGTTTCCTACACTGCAAGGCCTCTACTACCTAGCTGGCCATGCAAGCCAGTTGGGCTCCCTTCTCTTGTACTTGTTGCCTTAGAGACTGTATTTCCTCTGCTGCCTGTAATTCCTTCTCCTGTAGCTATTTTGTTAGCACCTCAACCTCAGCCTATAGAGTGTCCTCTCTCTGTTATTCATCAGAGGTTTCTTTGTCTATTGGAGGTCTTTCCTGTTGTTGTTGTTCTCCTAAGATGGGGGGCCTATCTTCCCTATGACTTCCCTAGAGCTGTAGCTGCTATTTCAGCAGCTCATTCTCTTCCTCTAGTTTGGCCCTTTGACTGCTCTCCACATGCCTTACCACGACCAATTATTTTCTTGATTCCTTGATTTGTTCTTCTAGGTGGCCTATGTTTGCCACACCCTCGGACTTAGCAATCCTCATCCAAGTGTGAGTCCTAATCCTTTCTTCTTCAAGTGCAAAGAAAAGTGGCACCGCAAATTTCTGGGGAATTATCTTCCCAGCTTCTAACAGGTTATAGTATGAGCCCAAGCTAGGCTGAGGGCTTGGTTCCAATATTTCCTCTATCTTTTCTTCTACCTATGAGTGTTTGGCCACCTTTTCCTCTAGTTTCTCTATCTCCCTTAGCTTAGCTAGAGTTTCCTATACAGATGTCTTAGCTTCCTGTAAAGCTGTCTTTGAATCCACTAGCCTAATTTTCTCTCTCCAGGTAGAGGTTTTTGGGCTTCCTCATTCATAGGTGATGGACATGAGTTTCAAGCAATTCCTAGTGGCTATTGGCTAACCCTACGATAATGACTACCACTTGCTGGCTGGAAATGGCGACCACCTTCCTGTCAATGAGACTGTCTATGGACAACTGGCTATCGGAAATGAGAACTGACTATGAGTGTCACTGGCCTTAAAGCAAGTACTCTACTCCCAGTAATGACAATTGGGTATTGAAAAGGACCTTTATTCAACGACTAGTAGCTATCAGCTGGTGTGTTTGGTAGCGGGTAGAGGTTCTAGGTTCTAGGTTCTAGGTTCTAAGTTCTAGGGTCAAAGGCTATGTTTCTGTCGAGATCTAGGGTCGATGTCTAGGAAGAGATTGAGGGTAGAGGTCTATGTCTTACTTGTAGGGTAGAGCTATGTCTGGAAGCTATGGCTTCTATTGCCTGTTCCCAGTTCAAACATTTCCTATCTATATTTGCCTGTCCCTGATTCCTATCCCCCTCTATTGCATGCTCCCTCCCCCCAGGCCTTGCATCTCCTATTGGCCCGCCCTTGGCCCGCCTGCCTTATTTCACCTGACCTACCTTAGAGGCCCCGGCAGATTGCCGACGATAAATGGCCAACCGGTCTAATCGCTGGGTAAGGTGGGTTAGTAGAGTAGGAAACACATAAGTAAAGGCAAGTGGGGTAAAGGTAAATAGGAAGAATGCCTGCCTTGCCTACCTGCTAAGAATCTGTCCTTTCAGCCAGTGTTAGCCTGTGCAATGCTATATGAAAGCCCGTCCAAAAGCTCCTCCTCTATTGGAAGCCCTTCCTTCCCTTACAAGGCTATAAGTTGGGGCATTACAAAGGTTGGGTAAGAAGAGTGGTAAAAAGTGAAGGTTTGTAGCATGGAAAAAACATGAATCCTTCCAGTATATAAAGGTTCAATTTACTTGAGTTGGTGGGGGGGCTCATGGTCGAGCCTGCTTATGCATCCTAGCAATGTTGTCAGAATGAATCACCAGTATCTGGGGTTTCAGCCCGGCCCGACAAGAGAATATAGTGTTGTACTAACTAAGCAGGATGTAATCAAGTGTTATCCAATGCTGGTGAATGTTGTATTGAACGTCCATGCACCCAATTCTCTCTATTTGAATGCTGGTACAATGCTAAAAGTTGGGGTATAACAAAGGTTGGGTAAGGAATTATATAGAGAAGAGAAGTGGGTAAATAGAACAGGTGGGGTGATTAGAGTAGGAAACAATGAAATAAAGGCAGGTAGGCATAAGGTCAATAGGAATAGTGGTACCCAAGTACGATTCTTTCAGCAAGTGTTGTTGAATGCCCGTCCCAAAAAGAAAAGTATATAGCCCACCCCACTAAGCTAAGCGACTCATGAAGTTCGTG
>APFE030205366.1:187094-266286 GCA_000404065.3 Pinus taeda | reverse complement strand
ACAAGGAAGTTTAGGATCCCTTCTTTGTCCATGTGCTTCACTTTCACTGGTTGATGGTGAGCATTCAACGTGATCGCCAGAGGTTGATGCTACTAGATTGTGCAAACGAGGAGACCAGTCCCTTAAGATCCGAGGGATGCAGGGACAATCCCGGTGATAGTGGTCTCCATTGCAAATTATGCAAGGAGATTTAGGTTTTGACTGTGCAGTGTGTGGATTTTTGCTAGATGATACTTGGTTGCTCCCTTTCGATTTTGGTTTCTTTTTCTTCTTTTCCTTTTTCTCTTTCTACTTATTCCTCTTCTCAGTTACTTGAATTTTAGCTTTATTAGCTTTATCAAGCGAAGAGGAAGGAGGAGAAGGAGAATCAGATGAAGTAGAAGGTTGGGAGGCAACTCTAGTGTCGTCTAGTTGCTGGTTAGAGTGTTAAGGAATTGTGGGATTCTGAATGATAGAGGTAGAGAAGAGTGAGACTGGAAAACCAATTGTCAATCCCGGAAGTGGCAAAGTGGCCATACGGGGAGGACCAACATCTCCCGAAGATAGGAAGGGACTAGGATTTCCTTCACGAGGAAATCCTTGGTTGGTAGATTCCATTTTCTCAACCTGAAGATCAACGGGAGAATTTGTGACGTTATTCCGATTAAAATAAATTTTTAGATGCTTGGACACAACTTGTTTTTTCAATTTTAAAGAGTCGAGAAAGAATAAAAGATGACTCTAGTCGCCTTCAATTTTTATTGGGCTTGAAGTGACAAGCACTCAGAGGAAATTTTCCTTTAAGGAGTCTGAAAAGGAGCAAAATGGACTTCTTTGGAGATCTAGGTAGAGAGGATTACCAAACCAATTGTAAAACTACAGAATACTTTTTACGGTATGACAATCAGTCTTCCTGAATGTTGTGTTCGGTGCATTATGATCGATAGGGCGGTAGACACGGTTTCCTAAGGATAAAGGATGCAACCTATTGTGGTCTCCCAATATATACGTGACAGTACCTGGGAGCACAAGTCCGTACTAGCACTTTCTATCTCAAAGTGGAGGAATCACCCAACCAACACTGAAAGTAACAGTTACCAGGCTTTAAGACGCCGGAATACGTCTCTAGCCTAGACCTCTAGATGTTGCGTTAAGTTCCAAAGCATTGTTAGATTCATTGAGATTTATTTTAAGTTGATCTTGTTTAACAGTTTGCCTTTTGGGTTCATCACGTGATGTATGTATAATTCCTAAATGCAGTCTATGATGATAAACAGACGTTTTATCTTCTTTCAGTAATGAAAATCCAAGCTACTAAAGGGAAGAAAGTCAAGAATCTTTACTTCACAGAGCACATAGCACACGCTAATATGCACAGACCTAAATCAAGCCAAGCATTCAAAATGCAAATGCAGATGCTGTTTGGTCAATTTAGTGTTGTCTAAATTGCTAACATAAATTGTCAACCCGGGGCTCGTAAGCTGATGAAGTGAAGTGTACAATATATACTTAAGTAGCCTTTCCTGGTTCTTTTTGTCGTTTTTTGTTTATGTTTAACTTATCTTCCTAATGTGATGTGATGAAGTTATAAACAAGTGAGTGAATGTGTGTGTATGTGGCAACTTCTAAATGCTTCTTGAATTTTAAAGAGAAAACTTGAGCAATAACTTGGAATGGAATTAAAGCTTCGAATGAAAGTAAAGCCTCAAACAAAAAGACCAATGGCACTAGTCCAATACCTTTACTGCTGATAAGAATGAAAATGACATCTATATTAACTCAGCTCAAGAACACTACTCTAACTCCTCTATTGAATCTAAAGCAATGCAAAAAATTAAGTGACAAATCACACTACTTAATTCTCCCTTAACATTCTGCCTTTAGCTAAATTGATCATGTGAAAAAGAGTTAGGAGTGAATTATCAATATGAGTCTAAAACTAAATAAACCAAGCTGCAATTAAATGATATTTTGGTCCCATAAAAGTTAATGAATTATGATAAAAAGAACCATCAAGAGATTAGCAACTTGACAAAACTTGATAAAGTAACTAGGCAAGGAAATTAACTAAGCAAGGAAACTAATGAAGATCAAAGAAAGTTAGCAGTTTAGATAAGACAACTTCAGATGCCACTAGTGTTAAAAAGAAGTAAAAGCATACTGTCCCGGGCTCCTAATCAAAGCTGTAAAAACACACTGATCAGTCATGAAAAGTACAGAAATGTAAAGCAGCATAATTCAAAACTGTACATTAATATACATGATCAATTAAAGAAAAGGAAATGTAGGAAAGTAAATTCAAAGGCTACTATACAATGGTTGTAGCAGACAGGGGCCCTCCATCCACTTCAACCAAGTAAAAGATCAGCTACGCAGATAGAAACAGAACTGCCTTATTTGAATTAAATCAACTCATAACAAAACACAGTGGAGAGCGTAAACGCTTTATAAAAGAGTCTTTAAACAAAGTTTACAACAGCAAAATATTAACTTCCAAAAGCTAACTAATCAGCGTGTAGAAACGCTTTATTTATAGCAAGAACATCAATTGTCCTGTGCGTAAACTAAGCTAACTAACTGCTAGGAAAAAGACACGTTAAGCAGCACCGTGCACGGATCTAGGGAACGATCATCATGGTTTAATAAATCCGATGTTGGATTCTTGTCCCCTGCAGTCTTCGTGGCTGAAGAAGAGGCCAGATGTGACTTACCTGCTCCAACTGAACACGCAGAGCCGTGCCACCGTTTGCAACCATGCCGTTTGACCAGAGCTACCTCCACATTGACCAGGGGTGTAGACGGCTAGTTTGGGTGAGCTGATAGCATACGAACCATGTACACAGTCATACAAACTTTCCCATGTGGCTCTTTTCTCTAGAGGACACCTGGATCATGGCAAACAAGAAAATGGCTGCGGAATCTGGGATCGGCTGCGGAAATATTGTATTAGCTGCGGAATTGCAGCACTTGAACCAAAAATCTAAACCAACAGTCAATCATTAGCATAATTAGAAAATCATGTTAAAAAGTCCTATAATGCAATGAATTGAACAAGTTGATGGAGGAAATGATGACAAAAGAAGGAAATGAGTAGGAAAAGGCTATTGGGAGGATGGGTAAATGAGTGCAGTTTTGAGGCTCAACACCTACGTTGATTCCTGGCTGAATGAATTGATTGGTAAGAGCAGGAAGCACTCCATAAACGGTAGGGTGAAGGAAATAAAAGTAATGGAAGTAGGGTAAAGGTATAAATGCTGTGCTCATGCCACGATTCCACGACTTGTTGTTTTCCTGTGCTACTGACAGTAATGTATTTCTCTACACCTTGGGGAACTAAGGTAAGTACACCTTAAGAACTAAGTAAGGCTAAGAAGACTGGGGCTGTCCTCTCTTTCTTACCCTACCCATTTCCATGGACTACTACACAGCACTTAAGGAGGCATTTACCAGGGCTAGCCAAGAAGAAGTAGAAAATCCCACCCCCAAGTTTCAACAAATGGGGACACTGATTGAGAAATAGCCAAAGAGGAAGTAGAAAATCCCACCCCCACCCAACCAAATATGAGAAATATGTGATAGGATACTCCGCTCATTGGGAATAATCCAATGGATGAAAGGAATAAGCCATTGAGACTCCTATGGAAGGGCAATAAGCAATGGGAGAATAATTCAGTGGGGAAGAAGCCATCGATATACGATATAGCATATCATCGCACACATATCTATGTTTCACTTGTCCATTTGAGGTGATTATTAGCACCATTCCCTAAGTTCACCACTTGAATAGAAAATCCCACACACATGTTTGTTTGTTTGGTTGGGACATACTTCAAAATCTCCTAATTTCACATTTTGCCTCTGGGGATTGGGGTGGGGGGGTTTAAATAGTGGTCGAGCGTGCTTGCGCATCCTTAGTCACAACCTATATTTACCTATTGGGTGGGGGGCCTACCTCAGTTGAGTCCCTTTGGGTCCTCATTTCGTTGGGTTCGAGGAATTCCACATCATCTGAGCACAGAAATGGATTCATTAAGTGCCCACATAAGGTCATTGCTAGCCGGTTAGCCAATACCAGTAAGTAGTGTTTCATCACCAGTCACATTGTCATAGGGTCTTGCCATACCATATATATATACGTGTCACTTTTCCATTTCAATAAGCCTTACTTCTAAGAGCTCTAACAAAAAAGGAGGTAGAATTTTTGTCTCCTTAGTTCCATGAGCTAAAGCGAAGAACTAATTCTTTGCAGGGGATTCTATTTTGGCTTACGTGTTGTGTCCTCAATGGTAATTGGCGCCTTTGATTGAGGCTGGGGTCTGCCTGCTTTGATCCATGTGCTCCTCCTTACTTTGAATTACATGGAGGTTTGCCTTTTTCTCTTCCCTTTTTGTTTTGGAGGTGTGCTTAAGGCAGAAAGCATAGCTACTGCCTCCCTTGCCAAAATCTTAGGTGATTTCTCCTCTTGTTGTTCTTTTTCCCTGCTTCCTGTAGAAGCCCCTGTATCAATTGTTTTTGTCTATGTTGCTGCTATTTCAGGATGTTTATTTTCCTTTTGCTTCTGTGTGTCTGTTTTGGTTGTGACAACCTTCATTTGGGGTGTTTCAGCCCTTCCTTCTCTACTCTGCATTCTCTTTTCCCGTGGTGTTTGTGCTATTGTTTGCGCCTCTATTTTAGGCTCACAATCTGGCCTATTTCTCCTTTTTCTTTCTGTTCTTTCTATGCTTGAATGTCCTGTGTTCCTTTACCATTGGTTTTCTCACCTTCTTCAATGTGTTCTCCTTCCTCACTGCTGGATGGGGTGATATTTTCGGCCAAAATTCTAATATTTTCATCTCTAGACATGTTTCAAAAGATTTCCCAAGATATGGGGATAGTGTAGGTGTGCAAGGCATCTTCCACTAATAGTTTGATGAGCCCATGATGGGCCAACTGATCTGGGATCCCTTCATTCAATTTTGTACCACATTCAATTAGTGACTGAAAAAGAAAATAGGGAATGCTCAGTTTCATTACTGGAGGTAAATCAATTCCATGTCTTAGTTCACACAGCAACCTGAAATGATAACCATAGACGATGCTAAATCTTCCTTCACAGGCAATGTACTTCATGACTTGGAAACTAACTTTGCTCCATAGAGGAGGCAAGCTAGTTCTCCTCACCCCGTTTTTGTCTTCTACAGGATGTTCCTCGGGCAAAAAGAATGCTTTCTTGGTAGCTTGGCCCAATGACCTCTCTTTTTTGCTCCAAGGGAGCCTTAATGGTAGACCAGTAACTCGACTCATGAGCTTAGGGGTAAGTTCTAGGGTCAAACCCCTAAAACAAACAGTGGCCTATGTCTTTGATTGAGGTCTCAGGGACATTAAAAATTCCTCGACTATCTCCTCGACATGACCCTAAATTTTGTCAAAGAAGGACATCCAATTGGCTCGTGTGCAAAGGTCCACCACCTCAGGATGCTCATGCAATTTGCTGGAGTCCGAGGGTTCTTTCCTTATGAATCCCCCTGGCATGGTGAGAGTGCTCTTTTTTTTTTATGCTTTGGTCAGAAAAGGGAATGATGTTTATGGTTTCCCCTTGGACTCAAGAAATAATTCCTTGGTTGTTTAATATCACTTAACAAAAATTCCTTGGTTTCAAGACTGTTGTTATCCAGAACTTGGCTATCTATTTATGAAAGGAAGAATTTTGTTTCTACAGACAAAGTAAAGAGACCAAGTTTTCTTCTTAGAACACATACAAATATGTAAATTTAAAATTTTTCATACACAGGCTGGCCCTCATGGCTTCAAATATCTTCCCTACAAGAGAATTTTAAAAACAAGAAATGTGGAGGAGAACCTTGATGCAGAAACAACCGGGAAACCCAGTGCAATATACAGGCAAACATTTTTCTTCCAATTCATAGGGAGATTTTTGTCTGATTCCCCAATCTGATTCCGTTCAATTCACCACCTTTTCAAAACAGACCATGCATAGAGGAGTTTTTTGAGCCTACCTCATTTGGAGCTCCTAATTCAACGAAGAAAAATCCCAGGCTTCCCTGCTCCGGAAAGATGTGCAGTATTTCCTGTAGGACTCTTCCTGTAGAAGAACCCCCCGGTTCCTGTAGAATGTCATTGCGCCTCTGAGCAAGCCCGATATGCGGGAGATTTTCAAAAACAAGTAGAAAATCTAGTGGAGGACGATTGGTTAATAGCTTTCGGAAGCAGAGGACACGTACTCTAGTCGAGGACGTTACAAGTGCAAGATGAACAGAAGGTGGTGTGAGTTTCAGTAGAGAATCTTTTAACTTTGGTGTGATTCATGGTGAGGGAATGAGGTGGCCGAACTGGACCATTGATCCGATGTCACGGCCATAATTTCTCTACGTATTTCTGACTGCCATCACCTCTCCTCTACAGTTAACCGCCGCCACCACTACCAGTCCCGACGATTTTTCCTTGAGTGGACACTCCACACGTGTTGGTTGCGCATCTTTGTCAGCCATTTTGAATGTAACTGGGCTCGTTCGGATCTCACGAGGCTATGTAACTGGCTTAGGGTAGCCACTTGACTGGCCACTGATCCCATTTAATCTGAACCATTTCCATAGGCATGCAACTTTTGAAATATAGTTTATGCAATTGACGAATTAGTTTAGGCACTTACCTGTGTGGTTACGGCCACGTTATGCAGACTTCGGGTCTTGGAACCACTCCTGCGTTTGCTGCTGCTTCATGCACAGGTATTGGAACCCATTCCTTCATTCGTTGATGCTGCATGCACAGGTATTGGAAACCATTCCTTTTTTTTTTTATGTTGCATGCACAGGTTTTGTTTGGCTTCGGCTGCTGACGATATTTTCACGTTCAAGATGAGCCCTTTGCATGTTTCCTCTTTCGTTTTCGGTTGTCCCTATCTCCAGAGTATGTCTTCCGGAGGGATCAGCTGCTACAAGATTCCTGTAGGATGTCGTGTAGCTGCTTCTCATGGGATGCAACCTAAACGATCAGGGCTATATTGCTGACGAGGGATTTGGCTGATGAGGAGTCCATATGGAGATTGACTGGTATGGTGAATGAGACACTACTGCTTGATTTGTTACTAAAAATTCTTGCTGGCAGTATGAAGAAAATAGGGTTTTTTTTTTTTACTATGCAGGAACAAATAACAGGATGGGTGCAGCGGAGGTGTAAAGAGATAAAACAGGGTGACTGGCGATGGATGGAAACAAGGGTGCTTGTAGACCAAACAGGTAGATTTCAACCTTCAAATTCTCTCCCAAGATCAATTCTGGCCTGTCTGAAGGGTCTACAGGAACTTCCTGTAGAAGATATAGGACTTCCTGTAGAAGCTACAGAACTTCCTATAGAAGGCCTAGAACTTCCTATAGAAGGTGAAATCTTGACCCGAATGTGATCAAATCTTAGGAAAGGAGAGTGGTTATGGAGGAAGTGCTTGTGAGGGGTGCTTGTAGCCTGAGGCTAACCTCTGTCCTTGTTTTGTGCAACCCTCCTAACCTGCAATGTCTTCCCTGCAACCTGCAATTATTCAACAGAATTTAGGTCTATTCCTCGTTTTTTTTCTTTTCTTTTTCCTTTTTTTTTTTTTTTTTTGAGAGAGAGAAAGATAGTTGGGGTGCCTCCAAGAGGTTTTCACCCTCACTGTCTGCCCCGGGTGCCTCTAAGATGTTTTCACCCAAGGATATTTTTATTCTTTTTCTGTTTTTTTTTTTTTTTTGAAGATCAAGGTGTGGGTGGAGTAGAGACTGGGTCCTGCTCCACTACCAGCACTGATTTTTCCAAAGTTTCAATGAACTCCTGCCTAGAAAGGGGTTTTCTGTATATTTTCAATCGATGCCCATTGACGAACATGGGGATGGCTTCTTCATCAATGGTCCTGATGAGAACTAAATCATTGTTGTTGCATTTCTCCATTGTAGATGGTCCTAGCCACCTTGTCCTCAACTTCCCTTTGAAATCCTTGTATCTTGAGTCATATAACAATGCCCAATCTCCTGGATGAAATTGCTTTTCGTTAAGGTGTTGGTCATGCCATATCTTTCTCTAGAGTTGGACCACTTCTAAGTGGAGGAGGGCCTGCCTTCTCTGTTCATCCAATCCATTCAGCTATAGTAATCTTTCCTGTTGTGCATGGCTGAGGTCTAGGTACAGCTAAGCTGCCAACCTCAATGTGTTGTACTCAAATTCTATGGACAACAAAGCCTTCTTCCCATAGACCAACTCATAAGGTGTGAAATTTGTTTTAGTTTTCCAAGTAGTGTTGTAGGCCCATGTGGCCTCAACCAAGCGATCTACCCAATATTTTCTGATGCTGCTTACCACTTTAGTCAAAATCTCTTCCAAAGCTCTGTTAGTGACTTCCACCTGCCCATTCGCTTGCGGAGGATAAGGGGTGGAAGTCATGTGCTTAATCTTGTGATGAGCGAGAAGGTATTCAATCAGGTTAAAGGTAAACTTACTTCCTTGATCTGTGACTAATTCCCTTGGGTAGCCAAACTTGTAGAAGATATTTTCCCTCAAAAACTCAGCCACTTTTTCTTCTGTCGCTGCCTTGATTGCCTTTGTCTCTGCCCACTTTTTCAGTTAGTTTGTGCACACAATGATGTAAGACTTCTGCTTTGAAGGAGGATTGATAGGACCCACAAATTCCATGCGCCACTTCTCAAATGGCTCAAAAGTCACTTGAGGTTGGAGGGGCATTTCATCCCTTGGAGTCAGTTTCCCCATCCTTTGACATTGGTCACATTGACTGATGTATCTTCTAACATCTTGACGAAGAGTGGGCCAATAGTAGCTTGCCTGTAGAATTTTGAAGGCAGTCCTTTTTGCTGCAAAGTGGCCTCCACAGGGCCCATCGTGACAAGTTAGGAGGATGTCAAAAACTTCCTCCTCCCTAACAAAACACCTCAAGATCTAATCCAGGCCAAGTTTAAACAGGTTGCCCCCAATCCAAGTGAATGGGGCACTTTTCCTCACAATTATGCTCTTCTCTTTTGAGGATAGGTGCGGAGGGAACTGTGTTAAAACCAAGTAATTTGCTATATCAGCAAACCATGGAGAGAGTACTGAAATAGCAAACAGGTGTTCATCCGGCATTTTATCATCTACGTCCCTTCTTCACCTGCAGGCAAATCTAGTCTAGATAGAAAATCAGCAACAACATTTTCCTTACCTGGCTTGTCAACAATGGTCAAATCAAATTGCTGCAACAAAAATAACCATCTAATGATATGAGCATTTACATCAGCTTTATTCATTAAATACTTAATCACAGCATGATCAGTGTGTACAAATGTTTGATAACCAGTGATGTAGTGTTTGAACTTGTTTAGAGAATGGACTACGACCAAGAACTCTTTCTCGGTTATAGTATACTTAAATTCTGCCTTGGACAGGTTTTTATTGAAAAAGTATATGGCATACGGTAGTTTCTCCTCAACTTGTCCTAAGGCTGCCCCTATGGCCTTATTCAAGGCATCAGTGTGGATGTGGAAAGGTAGGACCCAGTTTGGACCTCTCAAGATTGGGGCGGTTACTAGCTTATATTTCAACTCATTCAGAGCCTATTGACAGTTTTTAGTCCATATAAACTCAACATATTTCCCCAAAAGACCAAACAATGGTGAGGCCAGCTTACTAAAATCTATAATGAATCTTCTATAATATCCTGCTAAGCCTAGAAAACTTCGAACATGTCTTACCTTTTGAGGAGGTGGAACCTTTTGGATGATAGCAATTTTGTTGGGATCCACCTGTAATCCTTGCTGAGAAATTGTATGACCTAGCACGGTCCCTTCAGTCATCAGGAATTCACATTTTTCGGGACTGAGGGACAGGTTCATCTCAATACACTTGGTTAAAACTTTTCCTAGGTTAGCCAGTGCTTCTTGGAAGTTGGACCCATAAGGAGTAAAGTCATCCATATAGATTTCTACCGAATCATGAACTAGCTCAGCGAATATGCTGAGTACTACTCTTTGGAAAGTGGCAGGAGCATTGCATAGCCCAAGGAGAAGGACCTGGTAGGCAAAGGTACCCCATGGACAAGTGAAGGTGGTCTTATCTTGGTCCTCTAGGCCGATTTGGATCTCATTATACCCGCTGAACCCATCTAGGAAAGAAAATAATTTCTTCCTTGCCAGTCCATCCAACACTTGATATATGAAGGCAAAGGGAAATGGTCCTTCTTGGTGGCTTTGTTGAGTTCTCGGTAATCTACACAAATTCTCCACTTCTCGTTTTTCTTGGGCACAAGCACCAGAGGAGAGACCCACTCACTATTAGAGATGGGGTAGATGAATCCTGCATCCAACAGCTTTTGCAATTATTTTTTGACAATGTCCTTAAGGGCTGGATTCATTCTCCTCTAAGGCTGCCTGACCAGTTTACAATCCTTTTTTATGTAAATGTGATGGGTACAGACCGAAGGGTGGACTCCTTTCATCTCCTTATAGCTCCAAGTGAAAACATCCAAATGGTGGTTCAATAAGCTACACAACTCCTTATCCTGAGAGGGAGAAAGGGATGAGCTGATCTTTAAGGTTCTTTCAGGGCCAAATTCCACATTCTTAACTCTAGGAGAGGTCGGATCAGCCACACAGAAGTCCACTAAAGCACCGGCTTGGGTACCTTCCACCAAATCCTCTAATGGCAGCACACTGGGAGGTGGATTTTGAATCAAATTCTCAATTAGGTCATCCTCAGTTTGAAGACCTCCCCGTGTGGCTTCTACTGTGCACAATGGTGCAGAGTAGACTTCATCCTCATCTCCTTCCTCCAACCAGAGAGGTAAATCATGATCTAACAGAGGCTGGGCAGGAGGGTATAGGACTAGTTGTTTGGACATAGGCCCATTCTTGATGGTCATACTCCCCTCTCGACAACTGATGTAAGCATCCACAGTAGCCAACTAAGGCCTTCCCAAAATGAGAGGGTATCCAGTGAGTTTCGATTTTGGCTGAAGGACCAAGAAGTTTGCAGGGTACTCCCAAGAATCAATAGAGACTAGGACATCTTCCACAATCCCTTCGGGAGTCATGGTGGAGTGGTCTTCTAACTGCAGTACTGTTGAGGTCTTTCTTAAGGAACTCTGAAGGTTAAGTTTGAGCATGGTGTCCCTATTCATCACATTAATGGCAACCTCTAGATTAATCAGGGTGTGGGGGATTATGGTGCCATTGATGTGGACATCAACTACAAGACTCCCAGGGTCCAAATATTTTGGATAGATTACTTGCCCCAACATTAGATCGGACAGTTGTCCTATGACATTGATAGTTGGGGCATCTCTCTTGCACTTGCCTGGGTCCCTAAAACACTTCTCCTTGATCAATGTTTTGTAGATTGGTACATATTTTATGGCCAGGAGAAGTGGTATTTTCACACACAACTGTTTAAGTTCTCCCAGAAGCTCAGTCTCCTCTAGGTTGGGTTGTGTGGTTACCATTAGTCTCTCAGGAAAGGGTGGAATGACTTTGGGTTCACTTTCCTGCTTCTCTTCCTCATCCTCCGAAGGAGGAGGTTGGCAATCTGGAAGGACCTTCCCATATCATAGGTTGATCTCCTGAATCTCCACAGCGTAGGTAGGGCATGTTGTCTCCCCAGTATATCCCTGCTGGGCTTGTCTGTTGTTGGGGTTCAGGTTCGGTTGAGCAGGCATCTAGGGTTGTCTTGGAGGAGCAGGAGGTAATGGTTTAGGTTGAGCAGGTGGTGGAGGCAAAATAGTGGGAGGAGAGTTGTATTGGGGCCTCCACCCCGGTTGAGGTGCATTCCGCTGAGGTTGTGGTTGAACATGAGAGTGAAACGAATGAGCAGCAGGTTGAGTATGGTATTGAGATGGATAAGACTAAGGAGGAGGTGCGAACCAGGAAGGATGAGCAAGTGGGCCCCAAGAAGATATATGAGCGGATTGGTTGTGGTGGTAATAAGTTTTGGATGTCCCTTGCATCCCCTGCTGGAAAGGTCTGAATCCATGTGGCCTCCTTTAGTTGAGGAAGTAGATTGGTTTAGTGGCTCCCTCGGCCCCTTGGAACATGGCTTTAAGTCTGGGCAAGGTTGGGCATTGGTTTGTAGTGTGGTCTTCCTCGCAAATGAAACGTACCTCTATTGAATGCAATGGACACTCATTCTTAGGATGCTTCCTGGTGCATCTGGGACAAAAGATGGCCAAATCCCTCTTAGCTTCCTCTTTCTTCTATTGGATTCGGAAAGTATCCAGTTGCATGGCAATGGCTTGTCTCATCTCACTTTTAAGGTCTTCCATTTGATTTGTAAACTCATGTTTGGAGAAGGTGGCACTGGCTGAAAGTGGATTCCCCCTACCTCTTTTTCAGGCTACCCTAGAGTGGTTTCTAAACACAGTCTTTATGTCCTCGTAAGGTAGTTGGTAGATGTCTCCACCAGCTAGCAAATGGAGGGTATCCAGAAGGTCTTCAGGGACTCCTCGGAGCAGAACTAGCTTCAAATATTCAGGGTCAAGTGTGCACCTGGCCCTTTTATAACTAAGTTGGAACCTTTCTTCATAGTCTTCTAAAGATTCCTCACTTCCCATGGTCATCTGAAAGATTTCTCCCTTCGTTTCTTTTGACCTACAGTAGTCCCGGTATTTGTTGTTAAAGGCTTGCTGCATTTGGGCCCAAGTTGTGATACTATTTTCAGGTAACCCCATGAACCAGCGTAGGGCTGCATCCTTGAGGGTAGAGGGAAAGAGTTTCAACTTTTGCTCATCTTATGCATAGTCATAAGTTTGATAAAGGACAACAAACTCAAACAAAAAGGTATCAGGGTCTTCAGTGGTCAATCCATGGAAGTGAACTAAGGCTAAGGGACTTATGTTTTTCATTTTTGTGTACCCATTGGTCTCTCGGATGGGGAAGGCACCCTCTATTCTCTCCTCATTTCCTATACCGTTTCTGTTTTCAGCCATGGTCTCAAGAGGAATGTTTTCTTGCTCTTCTTCTGTTATAGGATCTTCGTATATCTTTGAAGGTTCACCTATAGGTTCTTTTGGATCACTGCCACCGAAGAAGAGAGAAGGGTGACTTAGTGATGTGGTGGGGGTGTTGGGTAAGAATCTTCCGGTATTGTCTCTATTCCTACGAGGCATGAAAGGAAATCTTTTTGGTTGATTTTTTTTTCTCTGCTTGTACCTACAAAAACTAAAATAGATTGAACTGCAACTTACTAAAATCTATCTTGCTGAAATGAAAATGTGGAATTGAAATGAAAGCAAGAAAGGACTAATCTATTTTGCTGAAATGAAATTACAAGAATGAAATTATAGGCTATGCTTGCAGAATTGAAATTGCGGAATTGAAATGCTAATCTATGCTTGCAAAATTGAAATCGCAGAATTTAAATGTTAATCTACGCTTGCAGAAATAAACTACTTAGCATAAGGTTGTAGTAGAAAATAGAAGAAAAGAAGCAATCACAAATACTCTGACGCGTCCCCGGCAACAGAGCCAAAAAGATGGTGGGCTCCGGTATTGCAGCAATAATGCTGCAACTCCTGGGACTCCCTTCTTTACTTTTATCAACCCAGTAGTTCGTAACAAACTTGGAAGCGACAGTGTTGTATGCACAAGTACTAGCTCTTGCCATGGCTGTCACTGGATCAGCTGGCACAAGTCTACCAGGAGCTTAAGCCAACTTCTATGAGATTTTAGAAGAAGCTTTTAACTGTGATGGACAAAAGCTAACTCAAAGGAGGCTATCTACTTGCAGAAAGAAGCTGAAAGCTGAAAGGAAATGCAAACCCTAGTTTTACCGACTAACCCTACTAGTGCAAGAAAAAGGATGAAAGCTACAGAAATGGATGCCATTGACTCTTGGGCAGGTATAGTGCATGTGGCTAAGCTACCTCTGAGGTGAAGTCTGAAAAAAAAAACCTCTTTTTGTATTTTTGAGTAAGTTGGCAAAGTTATTATGCATGTGTTTCAAGTGTTGTTGACTGTGCAGAGGTTGATTGGTGAAAGGAAATGGAATAGGCACTTGCAAGAGGTTGGGAAGGTGAGAAGACGGCCTAAGGGGTCCCTAGCACCCTTCTAGAGAGTTTCATAGTGTTCGGATCTCAAGAAACCGATTTCGTGAGCTTCTACAGGAAGTCTACAGGGGTTCTACAGGATGTTCCAGAAGAGAATTTTGAAGGGTTGGTGGTGGAAGAAAGGTGGAGCAGTGGCCATGGAGGTTAGGTGAGGGTGTGAAGAGGTCTAGGACTTGGTGAATGAGTTTGAGGAGTGATTAGGGCGATTGGGTTTGTTCGAAGGTAGGAGGAGTAATGTTACACAAGAATGTAGGACTTAGGGCAAAGTGAGAAAATGTGGCAGATGAGAATCTGAGTTAGAGGACAGAGCAACTTGTATTGATGGAGTGAGGGTAGGCAAAGAGGTATCACAGGTGCTCTGCATGTTATTTTCCGAACTTGATCAAATGAAGACTAGGAAAACCAAAGATCTAGCTCCTTAACCTAATTTGACCTAAATACCATAAATCATGATGGACATAAGTTTATTGGTAGAAAATCATGTAAGACAACTATGAAAACCAAGCAAGAATGGATCTAAGTAGGTAATCACACTAGTACTAACTTTTACAACTAAGAATCTAACACTAGCAATTGCATGAAGAAGCAAGAACAATGTTTCTGTGGCAGCAAAGACACCTTGGTCTCAACTCATGGTCCCAAGGAGGGAGAGGTGAAATCAAGGGTTTCTTGATGGCCCTTTTTGAAGGTGTTTTCTGTTACCAACCTATTAAATCACTTGAAACATGAGCAACTATTTCAATCATCAAAAATGGACTAAGTAACCAAGCAAGATTGTAATCTACTAGCAGAAATTACTCTATAAATACAGCAAAAACATATAACAGTACACGGAGGAGGTCCTGGCCACTTGGGTTTGGCCCAACCCCAAGAGCTAAAGGCTCCTAAGAAGAAGCTTAGAACTAATGCAAAATAAAACTGATCTCCATTACTCAGAAAATAACCATGTCACAACAATGTTTAAAACAAAAGATCCAAAATGAGCTGAAAAATAGAGCACCACTAGAGTGCAAAATAAAAATGTTCCAAAAGTAACCTATGAAGGTTGGAAGCCTGCCTTCTTATACACTACGATGACCTCCAATAGCCCTCCTTAACTCAAGGGGCTCGGCTGCTCAAACTGCAAGTAATCAGTCACTTTACAAAAACCTGCTCAGCTGCCTTTGGGAATCATCTTTGGTGGCTTGCTGAACTCCGAGCTGATGGTGGAGAACTCGAGGAAGGGGCCATTTAGTGCACGAGACATCCTTCCTATGAATCCTCACCCTTGTTCCCTCATGTTTGGTAGTCAACTAGCTCATAAATGCTTGGCCTTGGTCCAAAAGTTGTCCAAAAATCTGCAATAACCATGTATTAGACTCCTTGGTCAAGTGACTATTCTCATTCATTAAATTAACATAAATATACTTAAAAGCATGCATAAACTATGAAGAATGGTGGATTAATGAAGAAAAATTAGGCAAAAATGAGCCCAATAAGTTATCCATTTTTGGGGCTCATCAGGAAGCCTAGGGAAATCCCATTGAGACTCATTTGTTGGGACGACGTGGCTGGGTGGGGTCAGTTGTTAATCATTTGCTGCATTGAGGCATAGGATATCCAAAACACATATAATGTGAAAATTCATTTTTACCTTGTAGTGTAGGACAGATAGGACCCATAGCTAGTGTGGTAGGTGACATGCCCTAAGAGCCACGTGGCGACCCAAAAGGAAAGACACATATCAGTTAAATTTGGGGTTTTTGTTGGGCCATGTGGCATGAATACGAGTGACACATGGCATACTTAAGTGGATCCATGATGAGGGTAACGTAACCCCGATGGAAAGGCCCATTATTGTCACCTTAGTGGTTTTCCCCTTATGATTTCTTATGGATTTAGGTCCAATCCCATTGGGATTTAATTCTTGGGGTGAGGTGGAAGTGGTGTGGCCCACCTACACAGGTGTAAGGGAACATATTGGTTGAGGTGGAGTAAAGGTGGAGGGTGGCCAAGTGGACCTACCACATAACCCTAACACTTCAAATGTATCATGGAGGGTAAAGGTCAGGACAATGTGGCAAGGGTGGTGCTCATGTGCTTAATAACAACAAATGACAATGGAATACATGGAGTAGGGGTCCAGCAAGGGTCCATGTAACCTAAAAAGATATTCCCCGAGAGTTTCAACGATGGGATGCAGAGAATTATGTGAGGATTGTAATCCCATGGTGATGTGGCCATATAGGGGCCCATATCTACTCACCGTATCTTTATTATATATATCTATCTATATATATATATAATATATATATATATATATAATATATATATATATACTATATATATTATATATATATATATATATATATCCATTACATTAGACCTTGAAAATTATGGAAAATTGTAATGTAACACATTATGAATGGGTTGGTATTTCAAGTGGTGCTTCTAGGTGGACCATGACATAGAAATCCATGTGGGGACCACGTGGATACGACATGGATGGATAGGTAAAAAGGCACTATCTCATAGGCTAGACTTTTATTGGACATATATTTTGATAGTGGAGTCATATTCAGACAAATTTTATGTCATTGGAAAGGTCTCGACGAGATGAATGCAACGATGTCATCCATTTTAAGTTTTGAGGAATTTGAAAAAGATTTAAAAATTTAGAACCCATTTCCATAACTAGACTTTGGAGGTTAGGTCATCATAGTAACTTCTCCCTTCTATTATTCGTAAGGTCTATGGATAGTAGGGGGTATGTTACATACGCTATGTTCAACCTAAAAATAAATATTGAAAATTATCTAAGCTACCTCATCCCAAGGGTTAGGAAGAATTCTCCTCCTATTTACCGGTCCCTTAAGTGTAGTGACCTGTTCTTGGCCCTCAGGCTTTCTCCAATTCAGTGCAAATTCGAAATATCATCAGAAAACCCTATGACTTTTCCATAGAATCCTATCCATTGACAATTTTCCATGATACCAACAACCTTAGGACTCTGGTGGACAATGTTTGTATCAGTAGGTTCCCTTCTGTTAAAGTGACCCCCCATTTTCTATAATAGATTCCTTTCAAAGGTTTTGGGTTTGATTTTAGGTGTTCCTTCACAAATCTGGACAAGCTTTAACAAGTTGTCTTTGAAAGAAGAAAAAGGCCTTGTTCCTATGTTTCAACAAGATAAAGAGTTTCATGTGGTAGCAGGGTACTTTGTTTTTTTCTGAAACTATAAAAGAAACCTAGCCTTGACTATTTATTCGCTATCATACCAAGCACAAATGTATGAAGGAAAAAAATGATAGACCCTCTTATTTCCCTTAATTTATATTTTCAGCACAAGAAGTATGAAAATTCAGTTGATAATTCTTAACAGGGATGCAACAGGCCTATGCCAAATTCAAGATAATGTGGTGGCAGGAATTCAAATGTTATTTTTTTTAGAGTACTAACTTCTTACAACATGCTCAAGGGTATCTGTAAGTGGTGTTGGCAGAAAACTATGTTCTTGTTGCAAAACCTCTGTCTCCCATAGCCTTTTGCGACCTATTTCTTATAGCTCTGTAACCTGAGTCTTATAGCACTAAAACCTGTTGCTTTACTTCCTATAGCATTGGGCACTTTCATTGTCAGATTTTTATCATCTTTTTCATGCACAACATTGATGGGAGGACAAGTAGTGAAATCAAGTTAACTCTTGACTAAAGTGGTGATTTTTTTGGGTGGTGGAGAAGCAAGGATCAATGCATAACACTAGGATGGCCCACCTACCCACATAACGCTTCGTGATGGATGCCCATATGTCAACCTTAACCACTCATCATTAATGGAAATGACCACATTTTTAAAGTATAACCATTTTGTCTTATTCACATTTCTCATAGGTGGTAGGAACTTTAGATAAAGTGATTCTAACTATTAAATTGGATAATACTATGTCTAGTTAGGTTAATCTATTTAAACCATCCCTGTTCTCACACAATATATTTTCCATATGCTTAAATGAATTCACCGAGTGAGTGTTATAGGTTTCATACCTTATGATTACCTTTCATGTTGCTAGAGGGTGTTATTTATCCATTTCTAGGTGCCTTCAATGTGTTGTGTAGTGAAAATAAAATCCTATAGTTTCTCAGGCCTCTTTCATCAAAATTGGAGTGAGTGTCTAGAGCTGTTGCTCTTATTGGAGGGAGTGATATTCTTTAGGAGAAATTATATTGTTCTAGAACCTAAGCTTTTAGGATTTCTATTTTTATATAGGACTTTGTAGGTGCTTGTAGAAGGCACATAATTCCCGCATGCATACTAAAAATTATTTTGAAGTGTAAGGTGACTTGGTAATTTATGGAAAAGAAGATGATGCTGATGGAGAGGGATTATGTTGTGATTGTAATGGAAATATGGAGGAATTGGAATTCCACATGGTGAAATATGACGAATAGTGGTGGTGTTATCACCTGGATTGAACCATAGGGTGAAGGAAGGCAATGCGAAGGTAACCACAAACCAAGCTTAGCCATATAGCTAGCCCTACTAGGCTAGGAGAGGGCTCTCTCTGTAAGGATCTCAGTCAAGATGACTGGATCAGGTAAAGGATTTTAGGCTAGGTATAGTAGCATGAAATTTTTGATTGGATTTTGTAGAGGTTTTGTCGGATCAGGGGGAGCTACGCAATTTAGGTCTGGGAAATTAGGTCAGAAATGCAGGGTGTTCTATGGGACAAGGTAGGCATGGGCTTTAGCACTCTAGGGCTTTGATGAGGTGAGATGTTTTAGACTGATGAGAAGCTAAGAAGGGCATGTGACAATCATGGATCCTTCCTGGACTGCAGAAAACATAAAATGGTGAATGGTTTCCCAAGGCAAAGCACTGATACAATGGATTCTACCTATCGAACTTGAAAACATTCAACTAGAAGCAATGAAATGATTGATGGCATACATAAAACATATAAACATATAATCATATAAGAAGAAATTGTATTAGAACTCCATACCACAAGGGTCCCATAACAATAGCTGCAATTCTTATTAATTTCCTACCAAACTGCTTACAAAGGTGTACAATCAAGCTCTGAGCATCCACACTGAGTCCAACCAACAAAATGACTAAGAAAATACATGATATAGGCCTCAAAACAACTAATCCTAGCCTCAAGGGTTGAATCCATGAGAGGAGGAACAGTTGCACAAAAGACTAAACTAATAGCTAAAGACTAGAGTAGTCAAATTGAATCATCCCTAATATGAAGAAAACTGATTCATTACATGCCACTTAGGCCATTCATCTGATGTATCTACCCTAGGTAAAACAAAACACACTTTAATTACATCATCATTATAAATTACATCAGTGAAAAATCAAAATATGACAGGTGAAAATATTTTCTGGAGAGAAACAGTGAAAATTTTGGTTTCCTTTCAAGTGCGCAACACCAGTGTCAAATGCGCAGCGCCTGAAGGAAGTGCCCAATGCCATCTTCAGGGTGAGTTTTGACTCCCTTCATGGTGTCTAAATCTAACTCAGGATATCTCATTGGAAATCTTATCCTATCTAGTTTCTAAAAATGCCCCTAGTTTCCGAATTGAGCTTGATTTTCCCCTCCAAAACTGCAATCTCCCAAGATTGCTCAAACGTGCAGTGTCTGGCTCAGAAAATAGGCAGAACATGATTTTTAGGTGGTTTTTCACCTTTTCCACCTATTAGTTTGGACTTTCAAATCTAGAAACATGGTTTTCTTGAATGTAAATGGTCTTCTAAATCTAATGGTGGCGGTCATTCCTCCAAAAAAGTGGACCAAAAGACTGATACAAAAATTGCCTGGAAAAAACAGGAAATGCCAAAAGAAAAAACTGAGTTTAGGGTCTCCAAAAATGGTTGACATAGCTGATGTTGAAGGTGACTAAGCATTGAGAGAAGCCTCCACCAATAGGTCAAGCTTGTCCTTCTCCTTTTGATGAGTTAAGGCCTCAATTTTTGCATGAGCCCTTTTGAGCTTGGCTCTAGCAATTTTGTTTCTCATGGCATAGTATTTGGCCATTCTTCTTTGAACCTCTATATCTCTATTAGCTTTAGCTAACAGGTCCTCAAGTTGATTGTTAGCCCTCTCAAGCCAATATTCCCGGTTCTCATTCATCATTATGCCGAATTGTTCATTTAAGGTGAGTTGGTTGGCAAGCCAAGCTTCTTTTTCTCTTTCAAGCTCCAAAATTCGCTTTAGACCTCTAGTCCTAGGCCTGCTCCTGGGAATTTCCTCCTCCATGGGCTCACCATAGTCACCATAGGCTTCCTCAACTTTAGTCTTTTTAGCTTCCCTTTTAGCTTTGATGAGCTGAACTTCCATAAGCTCATGCTTGGTCTCCATTTGCCTATTTTCCTGTTCATAATAAGATATAATGTATTTTTCTCTTTGTGGATTCACCTGCAAATCACCTATCAATGCTTCTTACTCTTTGAAGATCATTCTGGTGTTTTCCTCTTCGTCTTCCTCATCTAAGTCCACTAAGTCAAAATCTTTCTCAGTTTCATGGGGTTCTTTTTCCTGTTTTTTCATTTATGTTTCAACCATTTTTCATTTCCTTTCTATACCTGCTTTGCTGATGAAGAGAGCAAGGCCCCTCCCACAATCTGTGGGGAAAACACTTGCCTATTCCTCTCTGATAGGTGTGCACCACAGTATCTAAATTAGCCCTTCCTGGCTTGCTTCTTTGACCCTGATCACTTTGTTCTTTGTCATTGTCCTCTTTCTTGTCAAATGAAAGAATAGGTCCATGAAATAGTGATAATGGGGGTGATGGTGGATAAGATGAATAGTGCATGGGCTGAGGTGGAGGAATGGAGGTTGGTTTATGAGATGATGGCAGTAGACAATGTGAAGGTTATGCCTGCAAGAGTGACTTGGCTATCTTTTATTTTGGTTATAAAAAGCCTAGTCAACTAAGGGTGGTACTAGACTGCTTGGACCTACTCACAAAACTCAAAAAAACATAACCATTTGAAGGATGTCACTTTCATAGGAGAAGCTAGGAGCTCTTTGAGATTAGTGGGCTCAAACCTGTGAATTTTCCCTCCTTTATGTGGCCTTCTCTGCTCTATGTTTCCCTCTCTGTTTGATCCCTCTTCTTCACTGTATGGATAATATCTTTCATCAGCCATGGTGTCTTTGTTAGGAAACCCTAATTAAAGGGTAGGGGAATGCAAGCGTTTAGGAAGGAAAAAGGAGCAGGGAAAGGTAGATGGGGAGTCTGATAGTTCTATGGATAGGGGTCTCTGAAAGGGGATATATGGTATTAATCAAGTAATTTTGGGAAATGGGAAGCTTGCTTGCAAAATCAGGGTTTAGGAGAAAAACTAGGGTTTTGAAAGTAATACTAACACCAATCTTGATTTCATTCTTCAATCATTGTGGAAACAACTCTGAGGAGAGGGAAAATGATGTTTTGAAGAAGACACTTACTTGTTTTAAGGCTGACAAGGTATAAGGACGTCCGAAGAACAAACAGGGGCAAAACTAGCCAAATGCGCAGCACCTGAAGGGAGTGTGCAGTGTGAAGAGGAAACGAGTAGTGCCAAGAGGAAATGTGCAGCGCCAAGAGGAAATGTGCAACGCCAATAGGAAACATGAAATGCCTCCACTCTTTCTACTAATTCGACCTCAAATTGTAAAAAAAACACTGCTAGGGTTTGCTCAGTGCGTAGTAAGAGGGAAGTAAAGAAGATATGAAGGAAAAAAGATACTTATACAACCTTGAATTTAATCTTTAGCTCCTCAAACCCCCTTTGCTAATGTTTTTTGTCACTTTCACCTTTTCATTTAATTGCTCTTGATTTTCTGATCCTTTCCTTTTGACAGGTGGATGAATGCTCAATTGGACTTGAATTTTGCAGTGTTTGTTTGTCTTGCAATAAGGAGAAATGTTGCGGTGCAACTGAGATCCATTATTACATATAGGAACTTAAAATTACATATGAAATACAAATAAACTTAAAATACTCTGTTTTACATTAGGTTAAAACAAATAATAACTCAATAACTTATGACTTACAAATCATCATGCTTTTTTTATCAGTCATCCTCATACCCTTGCTGACCTTTATTTACCTTTTAACATCAAACTTTTGACCTTGTTGGTGAAACCCTAAGAGCTAATGAAATCATGCCCTATGACCTAATGAAATCATGACTGCATGTTAATTATGAAATCAATCTGGAGGATCAACAAGTATACTCTATGAGGGAAAATCTTAGATTTTCTAAAGAGAAAACAACCATCAGTGGATCAGTATATCATGACCTAATGGAATGATGCAAAATTTCAGTGTGGGACCCCTAAAATGAAATTACAAAGAGAAAATTTTGATCCCTGATAGAAGTATGCAAATACTGACACTAACAGGGGGAAAACCAGGTTTTGATGTATGATGATAAAAAACCAATAGTTATGGTTCTTTTGGTGTCTTCCTTTAGACCAGATGCTAAAATTTCCCTTGATCTATATATTTTTCTCAAAATTAGGCTTTCTTATAGCAATTCAAGGAACCTAAAACAAAATACATATGGGAAGGAGATGGTATTTAATGTTTGATGTTATGAATGATGAACATGAATGGGAGATGGTACAGGGATGCCACCTAGGTCCTCTTGGAAAAATGATGCACGATGGATTGTTTGACATGTTTTGTTGTATCTTGTGGTACTTGCATATGAAAAAATGTGAGACAAATATTTTTTCTTTCATTCCCCTTTTTCATTTTTTTTGGGCTTGTTGGATGCGTCATGGAAGTTTTCATCCATTGATTCTACTATAGGTACCTTGGAAGAGGTTTTCACTTGGATCTATTAATTTTTATTTTCTTCCTTCAAACTTAAAAATTGTCTCGTAGATGTTTTCAGTTAGTGAGTGTGCCTCAAGTGCCTCAAAGGAGGTTTTCACTTGATGTTGTTTTTTTCTCTTTTTTTTTATTATTTCATTTTCTTTTATAATTTTCTCTTTTTGTTCAAGGACTAAATGGATTGGGAGATACAATTCTCTCAATTAGATTCAATTCCTTACTTATTGAATTTGTAAACTCAACCCTAGAGAGGGGCTTCTTATAAATTTGAAATTGGTATACATTCAATAGAAATGCAATTTGTTCCTCATATATAGTCTTGATCTTGACTAAACCATTATCATAACACTTCTCAACTAGATAATTCCCCAGCCATCTATTCATGAGTTTTCCTTTGAAATCCTTGAAATTGTTGTCATACAAGAGGGCCCAATCACCCTCTTTTAAGGCCCTAGTTTTAATGTGCTTTTCATAACAAACTTTTCCCTACATTTGAACTACTTCATTTTGTAACAAGGCCTGTAATCTATACTCATCTAGTGTTTTCAATTATTTTATGGATTCATATTCATAGTACCTTCCTAAAGAGATGGTTGATAGCCTCTTTCCATATAATCACATTATTATTTTGTTTTTTCTTTTAATCAATTGTAAACCATAAACTACCAAACATGAGTGCAACAAAGTCAGGCTTGTCCACATAAGGGAAGGTGGTATCTTTCGGTAGCTACCACGTAGTAAGTGTGATGAGAATCAATAGCTAAGGATAGTGGATTTCCATATTATTATCTTGTGAATCTATGCAATCCTGCATGAATTGGTTCCGAAAGAAAGTTGCCCATTTCATATAGACACCTTCCACACACTTCTCCACAGTGACGACCACACTAGCTGGACATTAGTATTTTTGGCACTTCCATATCAATTTACAGGCCATTACTTTGGTGGGGAAGCACACACCATCCTACTCAATACTTGAAATGTCCACTATGCACTTTCCACTCACTATTGTAATGAACAAAGTTCATACTCATTGGAATATTCAAAATATATGGAATATGGTATATCCAAAATAAGAAAATTAATATATTTATATAAGAATATTGAATGTACAAGTGATATGATATGCTATGTTGGTTAAAAATGAGGGCCCTACTTATATACTAGGCAAAGTGCCCCTTCACAAATAGCCATGTTCTTTAAGACATGTCTCTTCAATATGCTAATTATTTATTAATTATAAATTATATTATGTTTATAACATCACATTCCCCTTTAGAAAAGATTTGACCTCAAAGCTTATTGATGGGAATTCTTGATATCCTTTTCTATCTTGTACTATCTTCTTGTCTTTATTAATTCTCAAAACTAACATCTTCAACAATACAAGACGATATCAACTTCTGAGTGTCATACATAATTGTCATACTGTGAAATGATCTAGCCATCCCAAATTAATAATTTATGTAATTTAGTAATTATCAGAAAATTGGGATGGATTGTTATCATAAGACTGGATTATGGTGACATCAATATTCGTTGGAACATTACATGACTAGATAATGTTACCCTGATGCCAACATGATAGTAGCAAGGCATTGCAGGAGTGAGTGACATGGAGGTTAGTTGACATGTCATCGAGAAGACACATGGTCGTGGATTGTGGTGAAACTTAGCATGGGTTTCTGATGTGGTAATGACATTGTGGCTCACATATATATGGGGTCACATCACCACATACCACAAGACCACAAAGGAGAATTAATGCTACCATTTTGTAGAAAGATGAAATATAATGGGTGTTGTTGAATAAAGAAAAGGAGCTTAATGGAGATTTTCTATGTTACTTAATGCAAATATTGATGGTGTGTCACGGAGGTTGGACCTATGTGCACTAAAGAAATAAATCTACAAATTGGGGGAAGGCATGAGACAGATAATGTACCCATCACTTGATGTAAATGTTTACATTGCACCGTGGGGGTTTGGAAAAGGGCACACCTAAGAGGAAAAGCACAGAAGGATGAAGGAAATATGACACAATGATGTGGTGGGAACCATGTTGGCCTTTAGTGATGTGGCATGCCCATGTAGGTACTTTGTCTCCACGTGGAAAACCTTGCTCATGTGGCAAGGGTTAAGGTTTTACACTTTAAATGGGAATTAATCCCACTCCAGAGGTCACATTGAGATGAATTTTATATCATCCAAAATATCTCAACGAGTTGAAAGCGATAATATTGCCCAAACTAATTCCACCAACTTTGTGGGAGGAAATAAATTTTGTAATCCCATTTTCATGATGAGACAATGGAGGTTGGGATAGAGAAAAGTAACACCTCCCACTACTCTTGGGAAGTCTAAGGGGGTGGGAGGGAGTGTTATAGATACATTATGAATTGATAAAAGAAATTTTTGAAAAACTTCAAAAAATATATGAAGGTGATGACAAGGTGAAGAAGAAAAATCTCCAAACTCATAGAAGATAGTTCAAGAGCTTGAAGATCAAATACAAAGAAAATATTGTAGCCTATTTCCTTAGTGTGGATGAAATTGTCAAGACCATCAAAGGAATTGGTGAGAAGGTTGAAGAACCAATGATTGTGAAAAGGGTGCTAAGGGCACTCACATTAAGATTTGATGCCAAGGTATCTACCAATGAAGAATTATCGTTAGAGGAAATTTCATCCTAAAACTGACCTCTTAAGGAAAAATAATAAATAATAGTTAAAATAATAAAATAAGAGTTATGAATTTTGGAGGGAAGGGAAGAAAACTACTTTTTTATTGTATCTTTGGCTTATCTCCTTACAGGTTTACTCAAATTTCAAGTGTAGACACTCATTGGATATAGAACTAAATTCTACATCCAATGGGTACCCGTTGTGCATATTTTTGAGAATGTAGAAATTCCTTGTACATTCAAACTGCTAATTGTAATTTACTAAAACGATAGACTTGAATCTACTCTATTCATCAGTGGAAACAATTAAATGATCACAAAGCATACAAGAGAAAGAATTCAACCAACACATTACACAATTATTTCCTGGGGAAAAATATAACTAAAAACCCCTGCTGTCTATTAATATTGCATTAGTCAGAAAATATGAGAATATTACAATGCTTTTCTCAAGCCCAAGCAACCTCTACACTATCTCTATCTATCTCACAGCTTCCTAGAAAAGCCTAGGAAAATACTTAGCCAATTTCTTGCTTGCCCAAGTCCCTATTTCTTTGCGTTGTTTCCTTAGGAATCAACCCCTATTAATTAGGGAAATTCCTCAATTAGAATTGTGCAGTCCATCATAATCCTTCCTCTGACTGCATGCACCACCTTTACAATTTAGATGATTATACAACTGATAGTACATTGTCCCTGAACTCCAATCTCAAATGGGTAACTCTCAGATCTGACATGCATGAGTTATTTACGAGTGAATCATTAGTTAATTGGTTGATCACTGCATGCACATCACACTACTAGACCACCCACTAGTTCCTCCAACAATTGGAACTAGTTTAACTAACTTTAACTCAGTTAAACTATATTAATTAATTACAACTCAAAATAAACTCAACCAGGATTCCTATAATGTAGGAGAAACTCTAAATGACTCATGTTATACCCTCAACTCGAATTAACTGAGCCAACTAAGTCAAATTAAGTTAGTTAACTAATACAAGTTGTCACGTGATGTGGAATAACAATTTTATTCCTAATTTAATTCAAGTGCAAAATTAAATTAGGAATTTCTTATTGCATTTTCAAAACTACCTCTCCAAAAGAAAGGGATTATATTCTACCTCGTTCCTGCCTCTATGAAACTTGAATCTGCATCTTCACAATGCCTTTGTTAAAATATCTACATCATGTTCCTCTGTAGGAATGTACTCCAACAACATGATTCTCCTCTACACACAATCTCTTAGATAGTGATACTAGAAGTCAATATGCTTGGAACGATCATGAAAAACTGAATTCTCAGAGGGTTTGATACAACTCTAATTGTCACAATAAATCACTGTAGGATCCATCTGCTGACCAAATATCCCAACAAGGATTTTCCTCACCAGATAGCTTCACAAGCTGCTTGACTAGCAACCATGTACTCTGCTTCTAATGAACTAAGTGCAACTGATCTTTACTTCTTGTTGTACCAAGAAACTGTTGTTGACCCAATACTAAATATTCCCCCTGATGTGATCTTCTTGTCAGATGGACGCCCTGCCCAATCGGCATATGTGAAGCCTTGTAGCTTCACTCCCTCTATATGTATGTACCAAAGACAAAACTGAGAGGTGCCTATAAGGTATCTCAACACATGTTTAGTTGTCTTCCAATAGAGTTTGGTTGGATTAACCATTTCTTGACTAAGCCGGTTAACTGCAAAACATATGTTCGGTCTTTTGTTCACCAAATACATAAGTCAACCCACAAGTTGCCTGTAAATAGTAGCCTCCACTACTTCACCTGATGTAGCATCTTCCTTCCTCCAATTCCATGCAAGAGGAGTCTCCATGGGTTTGTTTCTCTTCATGAGGAACTTATCCAGTATCTCATTGACATACTTTCCCTAAGAGACAAATAGTTCATAATTGCCTTGCCATACTTCCATAAGAAGGAAATAATGCTTGAGCCCCAGGTCCTTCATCTCGAATTCTCTTGCAAGATCCTCTTTGCAAGATTTTACTAGCTTCTCATCACCTATTAGAACCAAATCATCGACATATAATACTATAATCAACAATTTACCTTGAACTACAATATAGTAAAGGTTCACATTTGCTTCGCTTTTAGTGAAGCCCAACCTGATGAAATAGTTGTCAATCCTGGTGTACCAAGAAAGAGGTGCTTGTTTCAATCCATACAACTCTTGCTTGAGTTTGCACACATGTGACTTTCTATTGAAGGTCTCAAATATTTCCAGCTTCTCAATGTACACCTCTTCCTCAATCACACCATTGAGGAATGTTGTCTTCACATCCATCTGATGTATCTTCAATCCTATCTACGCTAAAAGTGCTAGAATATATTTGATTGAAGAATAACTTTCTACTAGAGAAAAGGTCTCCTCGTAATAAATTCCCTCCACCTGAGATAACCCTATGGAAAATAATTTGGCCTTGTGCTTCTCCACATTCCCATATGTTACTTTCTTTACCTTGTAAATCCTTCTGGAAATCACCATTGACTTGTTTGTTGGTCTTGGGACCACTTCCAAAACATTGTTTCTGATAATGGAGTCATAATCTTGTTAATTTTTACAAATGCAATCAAATTAAACCTTGGAAAACTTAGATGACTAAGATGATGATTTCATTATATTCCTCTTTTCGAGAGGACTAAAATCGACCTAAATATCACCTTATTTGGACAAGCAGAAGTTGAGTTTTGAATTATTTTATTCATACATGTATTATGGAATGGGTCATCCCTAACCACATGTGTAACTACTTAGGTCAGCCTCAACCCCAAGTGGACCCTCATGAAATCATATAAATTGAAGAGACCTCAAGCTCATTCATATACATTGATTAAGCCATCTTCTCTTCTCTTATTGTCTTGGTTCGCACAGCTCTGTCGGAGGAAGTTCGCACAAGGGTTCGAAATCTCAGGGGTGAAGCTCGCACTAATCTAGGGTTTTTTGGATCTCGGACCCTAGCAAAAAATTAAACATTTTAGTCCCTGGATGCTGGAACACAGTGGTCCTAATAGTGTCCAGGGAGCCTTAGATGTTGATATAGTGTGTTATGGGAGCGTCCAAGGTTTCAAAGATAGATCATGTTGTATTAGTCCTCAGATACTTGCACAGAATGGTCCTAAGAGCATCCAAGCTACCATAGAAGCTCGCACGATAGCCTTATGAGAGCATCCAGGCCTTGAGGAAGATCTGGGTATGTTTGACCCTAGATGCTCTCATTAAGTTCACTCGGGAGTGTCCAGATCTGTTCTAGATGCAGTCATCCAATTATGTAGAGAGCGTCCAAATATGTTATAGACACTCACAAAACTCATCCTCCATGCGTTCAAGACTCATTGATGAGATTTCAATATTCTGAAGTTTCTACTCAATGACATAAGTGTTCAGCAGCGTTCACCAAAGTGACAACAATATCCAACAATTGACTACAGTCAATGACAACACATTACAACCATCAGAATAAGGGTTTTGATTATAATCATGATTAGATTTGTTTCATGGATATCATAGTTGTTTTTGTTGCATAGATAAAATTATGGATCATTGTGCTCTCTTTTTCTGAATCATTTGATAACGATCTAAGAAGAATAATATTTGCAAGGGTTTTCCCCGTAGTGGGTTTGTCCCTGGTCTCAGACCAATCCTAGTGTCTCTATGTGTGTACATGATTTTCTTCTATTGTTTCTTTATGTTCTGATGCATTGATGATGATGATGATGATGTTCACTCTATATAATTGCATATGTTGATGTATAATGGTGTATATCTTAATAATGTAATATTGATATGGGGTGAAACTAATGTATTAATGAATAAATGCAATTATCAAATCAAAGAACAATGTATCCCTATGAAAAATTAACATGGTTTCAAATCTAGGATGAAGAAAATACATGGAGATCACTGTGATGATGATGCCTTTGATGGATGCAAGAAGAGGATGGTAGGGACCTAAAAGAATTCTAGTGTTTGAACAAAACCCTAGGCAACTTGATCATTAGGGTTTTATGGATTCTATGAGGTTAGGGTTGGAGAGAAAACCCTAATTTATGAAAACAATATGAGATATGGAACCTAGCTGGTCAATGTGAAGACTCAAGCACTCATTAGGGGAATTTTGAGGTCTAAAATGGGCCTTCTAAGGAAATTATAAAATAATAGGGGAAATAATAAAATAAGATTAGATTACATCATAGAATTTTAGAGGGAAAAAAGAATAATCCACTTTTTCAACTCATATTTTCAACTTATCTTCCTATGGGTTTACTCAAATTTCGAGTGGCAACACTTGTTGGATGCAGAATTTGATTCCTCATCCAAGGATTACCTTTGTTGCATAATTTTGATGGACCCTTCTACATGTAAAATGAGAAATACACGAAATAATGTGATTGCAATCACATTTTTTTTATGTATTTCTCATTTTACATGTAGTAGGGTTCACATTTTTTCGTGTATTTCTCATTTTTCATGTAATAAGGTCTATCGAAAGTATGCAACATGGGTACCCCTTGGATGAGGAATTAAATTTTCATCCAACGAGTACCCCCCCTCAAAATTTGAGTAAAACCTTAGGGAGATAAGTTGAAAATACAAGTTGAAAAGTAGTTTTATTATTTTATTATCCTATAATCTTTTTACTTTTTTACTCCAAAAATGGTGAATCATCCCCCATGGTTGACATCATCATCATCTTAAATCCTATCAGTTCTTATAAAGTTTATTTTGGTTGTACATTTTTCTTAGGACGCCCATTTTAGACCTCAAAATTCCACTAATCTGTGAGAGATTTGATGAAGCCCTATATGGGATAATACCAAGAAAACCTAGTTGGATAATTGAAGGCAACATTGGTATATGGACCATGGACATTGATGGCTCTTGAAGATTAGTTCAAAAGGGAGATGATCACCTCTCATTGAAGATAAGTATTTCTTTGACTTATGATGCTTCTTACTTTTTAGACTTATAGATCTAATGATTATGTTTATTTCTTATACTTATTTCATATGTATTTGAGTATATGGATGTTTATAACCTCCTTGATGAGATGTGATGAGTAGATCCTTCTTGAGGGTCATTTTGAGATGCAAGAAAGAAAAGCTATATCTAGAAAGAGGTAAAGAGGTACTTGATAAAAAGATGACAAAGTGCTTCTAGCAGCCTATGTCTAATGAAAAGGTGCACAAGCATTTCAATACTATGGGTATGCATGGTATGTTGTATTTCAGTTGTAACATTGGATGGATCGGTAAACCCTAAGGTATGATGAGAATGTATCTTTATTTAATGGCTCATACATTCATATGAAAGTGACTTGGATCTATTTTTTCTATGATGAAAAGATGCACTTGGTGTTGAACATTTTGACCTTCTTGAATTCTATGAGGCTATCTAATGTTGATACATTGATACAATTGATGTTTGGATAACAACCATCTGTTGGATATATTGATCCTATAAAGAAGGCTAGCACCTTGACTCTAGTAAATTATACTCTTGATACTTTTCATGATGGGCTACATATAGAAGGATAGCTCACTGAATCCTATACATGAGTCTTCTGGTAATATTGTAATAAGCATGATGAAAGCATATGGAAAGAGAGATTATCACTCTTATTGTTTTGGAAAATTTTTATTGAATGACCTTAATTAATCTTATTGATCATGATAATCAGGGTAACCTTGATGTTATAGGTATAAGTGTAAGATTGATATGTAGATCTCTTACTAACTATGGTCTTTTCTTGATGTGATGAGTAATTATGGCAGATCTGAATTGTGGAATTATCTTGATAGAAATAGTTATTGTGTTCATAATCTCTAAGATATGATGTTGCATCTATAAGTTTCTTTTAGTTTAACCCTTGATGAAAGATTGATGTCATGATGATGATAGCCATGATAGATATATATGTATGATCTAACAGATCTACTGTTGCTTGCATCTAGTAGAGACAGGTTGATGACATGAATGAAGATGAATGAATTAGATCCCTAGTCAGAGGGAGAATCTCTTCTCAAACTACTATTTGCATTATGTACTGTTGAAATATGATTTATGTGCATATGAAATTATTGATCTACAACAAAGTCTCAGGTCTAAAGATTGAACAAAAATTAGGGTTTATGCTCTGGATGTAGGCACTAGACTGGGAGATCTCATCCCTTGACGCATGCATGCTGGCCCAGAGAGCATCCAGGCAACTAAAGATGCTCCCATGCTAACCTGAAGGGAGTGTCTAGGGGTTTGACTACATTTGACCATCATCTGAAGCTTTATGAAGCTATCTAAACTCTAAATCAAGGTGTCTCTAACATATTCTGCCACTATAATCTAATTTCTAAATTTGTTGGGTTAAATTGTTGATCACATAAAAATGAAGCATTGTGCATGAAATCGAATGGTCACTTGGAAGATGGCCCACGGGGCTTTGGATTGACAGTGAATGGGTGTATTGTTAAGGCACTCTTTGTGATAGGTCACTAGTTCAAATCCTCTGTGGGTGCTTACCTACCAAAAAAAGAATGGTCCCCTGGAAAATGTCAATTCCATAGATGTGTTGCAGATAACCATATTTAGAAGAAGGAAAATATTGAATGTTTTCCATAACGTGAACATGCATATTGAACTTTTGTTGGCAGGTGAATAGGTATTTTCAAAAGTATGGATAATGAGTATTTCTTGGATGTTGAATTTAATTCCGCATCAAATGAGTGTCCACAATTGAAATTTGAGTAAACCTATAAGGAGATAAGCCAAATATACAATTAAAAAAATTAGTTTTCTTATTTTCCCTCCAAATCATTTACATGTATCTCCTTTTAAATTTAAAGTTTTTTTATTGATTTACACATTATGACATGGAAATTACATGAAAATTTCATTGGCACTGTTAGGCTGAAATTTACTCTAATGGGGATATGGAGAAATTGATGATGGATGAATTGCATGGGATTCTCCCGCATATGAAATGAGGAAATAAAAATAAAATCTAGCATAGAATGTGTTATCACCAAAATAGGACCATGATAGGCTGTTGATCAAACTATCTCGGTGTAACTATTTCAAACCAATCTTTTAGCTAAGGCTTAGCCTCCTCAGCCTGAGAGGGCTCTCTCAAAGGGTTAATGATTTAGATTAAAGATATGAATAGATGGCTAACTCTATGGTTTGTAATTGTATATGTTTATAGGTTGAAAGATGAAGGCTGGGTACCATTGGGCTATGGATTCAAAGTATGTTTCAGTACCACATCAAGATCAGCTTAACATGAAATCAGGGCATAGAGAGTTTTTATGCATCAACAAACAAAGATACAATGCAAGGAAACACAATTTATAAATACATGAAGAAAGTTAGAGCATGATTGATGAGTTCTAAGTAACATGTATTCATACCACTGCAAGTAAGTGAAAGAGGAAAGCCATGAGACAATATGACATTAAAAACTCTCTTTGAATCCTGAATAGTGAAGCCAAAGCATTCTACCTAGCATGGAATTCAAGGCATTATAGAGTTCAAGTGCAGAAATGAAAATACAAAACAGTGAAACATAGTTAGTTTATCTATGAAGGAAGTCAGAGCATCATTGATAAGTTTTGAGTATAATAACTAAACACCACTGCAATGTAAGTATTGTAAGATTCCATCATAACAAGAACATACAAGAACTCTTCATGAATCTTGAGTTGTCTAAGTAGAAATCTGCATTAGGTTAAAAATATACACAGTCTGCACATAGAGCAGCAGTTGAGCCAAAAAGTCTCCAACCCTTTGCTAATTCGACCTCTTGCTCTATATAAAGAATTTACAATTAGGATTCCATCATCCCTCACCAAGAGAATTCGAATTTGCCATCAGTGACACCTATTCTAACCATAAAATTAATTAGAACTAGCTGTTAACTAGGAGTGCTAGTCACCTAATACAACTAGGAGTGTAACTCCTTATCATGATTACAACAACTGTATCTAAGCATTTAAAGAATTATTTGACAACTTTCAACCTCAAGAATTTGAATGAAGCCTCCCACATGGTCATTTGACTACTGAAGACAAACCCTAGAAATTAGGGAACATGCTTCCCTGTTTTTAGGTTTAGGATCCCTGAAAATGGCACGTGGGACAGAGCCTTTATCTCCTCATCCATGACACATTTTTCGAAAATGAAGGACGTTTTTGTATTCCATGATGTCTAGAATAAAAACCTTTCTTGGGTTTTTAAAATAATTCTCCAGCTGTCCTGAATCTATCCTTGAAACACACATGTCAAACAGGAAAAATATGTTCTCTGAATTTTGGGTTGCAAAGAAAGATTATTATCTCCTAACTGAAAACACTTATGAAGAAAGTGAGATAGGTTATTTTATCTGGAGAGTTTATGAAGAGAAACCTCCTTGATAATTCCAAAATACCTTTTCATGTGACTAGAAACTGATCTTGAAAAAGACTGCTAAAACCAAAAGACCAAGCTTGACTTTCAGCAGTTTCGTAGCGCACGTTTAACCATAAATTCCTCCCACCTCAGAATGAATTTGAAGAAACTGAAAGAGGTTTTTGTATTTAAGCATGTTAGGAAGAAAATCCTCTTTCAATTTTCAAAATTTAGTTCTCCGCTACTCAGGAAACCTTCTGGAAGTTAACTAGTAAAAATAGTTTTTCTGCTGAAATAGGCTGCTTCAGGGGTTTCGTAGCACACTACGAAAACTCCTAGTTCAGTGATTTCGTAGCGCAAAACTGGTTTTTTACACTATCTGCACTACGAAAACACCTAGAGTGAGTTTTTCACTATGAAAACCTTGACACAAGTTTGACACATGGAATATTAGGTGATGTGGGACTAGTGATGGGCAAGAACGGAGTGTTGACCCTATTTGACCATACCAACAAGACTCTTTTATAGATCTTAGACACGAAAACAACCATGGAAAGACTAGACCAAGACTAACATGAATCCTTTGGAATCAAACTGATGTCAAAACACATGGTGAGGCTTTTAGGACATGGAATGAGGCTATGGAACTTTTTGAAAAAGAGAATGACACTTGTTGAGATGAGATGACTCAAAACATATAAGACTATGACTAGAAACAAGGCAAACTTTCCAAAGCTTAGAAATAAAAATTTTAGGGTGATAACAGAATGAAGCAACTTTGAAAGAATTAAAGAAGACAAAAATACACAAATATTGTGATTGTTCCAACTATGAATTAGATATAGGAGAAGAAATATTTGTGAGAAATATAAAAAGAGGATCTGGTAAATACAAAGGTAACCTACCCTTCAAGTTTTTTAATTGTGGTAGAGTATGATGTTTTGCTACTAAATGTCTATGTACAAAATGAGAAGGCAATAATGATGAATAAGAACATAATAATAAAACCAAACCTTATAGACACACAAAAGGAAAGTATACTAAGAAGAATAGATTTTATCTAGAAAGGAATATAACTCATGAATAAAGTGGTGGATGTGTTTATGATATTGACAAAGAAGAATACCTCCTGAAAGCCATGGACAGAAATTCTATTAATAAAGAAAATGAAGACAATCATAAAGAAATATCAGATTAAGAAGAAGACATTTATGGATAATTGAATCTTGAAGAAAAACTATTAGTGCCTTAGAAGAAATAGATAGGCTTAGGGGAAAGAATATATAGAAGTAGAAATTGTAGAAATATGAAAAGAAGTATCATGATTGTTGTAGTGTTTTTGGAGCACAAGTGTACCAAAAAACACCCCCTTAGCAATGGATTTTTACTTGCAAAATATCACAGTCAAATTTGGTGTTGTTAGTGGACAGACTTAAATAAACACAACATTGTAAATAATGGATGCAATGCATACAAAAACATATTCTTAAACAAAGAGGTGCATGAACATAAAAATGCTCAAATGGAGCAAACAAATCAATAATATATGTAAAATATCCCTTTATTGATTGTTGGTTGTAGAGGTTGAATACAATCAATACTAGAGAACTTGAAGAGAATTCCTTGAGCTAGGGAGCTCAATAATCCTCAACAAGGATGTTTGTTCTTGTTGGACACCTAATCCTCTAAGGGTTGGTGTGGAAGCTAAATAGCCAAAGGGAGTCCAAGGGGCTACTTGGAATATGAAACCAAGGGTCATCCTATGTATTATAAATATGTATCATTGTGAATAAGATATGCAATTCAATGTTTGTCTTTCATATTATGCCTTCTCCATATATGTGTTTAACATGGTATCAGATCTGGAGTCAAATTTCTGGCCTACTCTCATTTGAGCCACTTGTTTTGTGGACTCTCTAAATGTTAGTTTTTCCTTCCTACCACCTTCTTGTGTGTGAGAACCATCATTATTATTCTTGCTGCACATTGTCCCACTACCTTCCTTAATTGTCAAGTTGTAGACCTGCACTAGACTGTTTCAAAATTTGAGATTCTTCCTCATAAACGACTTTGTCTCTTGCTTAAATTCTTCCAAACCGTTTCCTCAAGGTACGCCTACTCTAACGCTCTAAAATCTACACCTACTCCCTAGCTCCAATGGATTCCAGAAATGCTCTCTGCCATTGCAAGACTTCTAGATGCTACTCTATCTTATGCCCTCTGAAGGCTATCTTTGCATTGGTCTGATCTGACAGATTCTTTGTCTCTGTAATCTATTCTTGCTTCTTAGAAACCAATACATTACATTGGATTGAATCAATAATCAGTTGTTGCGCGTTGAACGGTGTTGGAACTATGTCGGTGTGCAATGAAGGGTTGCAACTGGTTGAGACCGTGTTGTGTTGACTGTGCTCGACACCTTTGAATTGGTCATTCCTACTGTGTGCCAAATACCATTTTTTCCATACGCAATGATTGGTGTTGTTCTTGCCATTATTGAAGACTAAAACTTCATTGACTGCATGTACCTGTATTCTAGAAACCTTCGCACAGTTCTTATAGAAACATGTGCCGCTGGCTCCCATGGATATTTTTTGGCTTCAGTGTAAATAAAAGCCATAACAATACTTTGTAGCCCATGCTCAATCAAAACTTCAAGGAAGATCATATGCATTGGTAACTTTAGTTGTCCCTTTTTGACAACCACCTAGCGTTGAGCACTCTTATCCAAGGCTTGGACTAGCAGCTTCATGTAAACTTGGATTGTTGTGCATCTCATCCAAATTCTCATTGGTTCAATTAACTACGGCGTCGACTTCTAGATGCCAAGGAAGGCCCCCCCAGAGACAAACCTTGGAATTAATATGTAGATCAATTGGAAATATGGAAGTAGTGTCGTCGACACCATTTTCAGAAGAGGAAACAGATCTTAGAGGGTCGAAGAAAGACAGGAAAAAAAAACAAAGTGTCTTCAGATACATCAACAGACGTAGACCGATGTTGTTCTACGTTCAATCTCTATTGGCACCTACATTGGTTATATTTGTGTTGGCATCTGTGTTGAATCAATGATTTGGTCAAATGAATGTATTGTGTGTGTTGGATAGAATCCCATTAAAGATATGGTGACATCATAGTGGAACCTTATCTTGCTAGAAGTTGAAGAATCCTTGTGACCATGAACTTGCATGTTTGATTAATTGTCATTTTTAGCAATGATTCTCTTGATTCTCAGCAGAGACCTATCTACCTAAACTAGTTGATAGTTGATGCAGTTTTAAGGGTGAGAATGAAGTTGTGAATGTTAGTATGGTTGAAAATGTGGGTATGTCACATGGTAGATTATGGGTTTTTATTCCCTGGATGCATAAATATATTGGATAACGTGTAGCTTGGATATAGCCATTGTGGAAAAAGTGGTTAGAATATCAACTCCTCTTATTTTTAGAGCTTGGAGGAAAACATGAAATGTGATGAAGAATGGTACTATTGGTAACATTGTTTTCTTCTCTTTGAATCTGAGAGGAGTCTTCAACCAGTAATGGGATTATCCTACTCTTCAATGGATTTCCCTCTTAACATTGGGAGCAGTTAATTCTGAAACTCCCTAATTTTACTAGTACATTTTTTGGTCTTTGTTGACTTCATTTGTTTGAATAATGGTGAAAATTAAAAGTTTATTAGAGTTACTAAACACTCTAATCCTATCCTCTGTGGAAAACATAGTTAAAATCAACAAAGATACTCTATTTGACATTCAGAATTACCTGCAAAAAGCACAAGACAAAATTGTTTTTTTGCAACTTGAATCACAACTACAACAAGAGAAGTTACAGAAGTATAGTCATGATGTTCAAAACATTTAGATAGACTCTCATCAGTAGCAAATCAATAATGTTGATCTAGTACCCAATGAAGGATCAGATTTGCATGTAGATGCAAAAAATTCAACATACAGTTCCCAAGACCATCATTAGAACTTGGGAAGAGCTTGTCCATAACAAGCACACAACATGTCTTGGATATGAAAAGGATGTGTCCTTTCATATTCCAAATTACTCAAAGCCCATCAAATTTTAGATTGTTGGGTTTCTTCATGAAAAATCACCTTTAGTTGTTCCAGATTATGGTACTCTTCCACATCATCCACAACAGATTGTTAAATGAAAAAATTGTGATAGAGTTGGCCATATGAAATATCACTGTTTTGATCTTCATCCATGTGAGCACTGTCATAAAACCACTCATTCTTCAAACAAATGCTTCAAAAACAAGCCTCCTGCAAGATCAAAGATTCATCTTGGATGGATAGCTTTTGGCAATGGGCATCAATAGCCAAGAAGATATTTCAGTAATATGTCAAAATGTGTTCTAGAGTATTGAACAATCTTGTAGTTGAGTTCTCTCCATCATCTCACCTTGTATCTAACAAGGGGGGAAGTAATGGTCATATACAAGCTTCAAAGCCACATCAAGTGAGCTTGAGCCACAACCTGCCATACCAAATTCATAGTTGTAGCCAGAGACAAAGATGCCCCTGAGCATGCCTTCAGTTGGTGACACTTCCTCTGGCAGAAGACTTCAGCTTCTTGCTAGTTTTGGAAGAGTTCCAGGAATTGCATTAAGCATTCCAGAGTTGGTGGTCATCCTTAAACCATCACAGGTTGATATTGAGATTATCCTTTTTATGTGGGGTGAGACCTCCCTTTCAAGGTTGAAGGTTTCCCTCTTCAAACATAATGAGTACTTCCTCTAGAATAATACCTCAACTTCATGCCAGATTTGGAAGAGTTCTGGGAACTGCACTTAGCATTCCAATGTTGATGGTCATCCTTAAACCACCCCTTATACCAACATTTCAGAGAGCACATTTAGCCTAGTGTTGCCATGCATTTTTGAACCTTTTTTATTACAACTCTCTTCTTGGATTCATGGATACCCCTTCGGATTAAGGGGGGGGAATGTTGGACACCTATTCCTCTAAGGGTTGGTGTGGAAGATGAACAACCAAAGGGAGTTCAAGGGACCACTTGGAATATGAAACCGAGGGTCACTCCTATGTATTATAAATATGTATCATTGTGAATAAGATATGAAATTCAATGTTTATCTTTCATATTCTACCTTTGCCATGTATGCATTTAACACTTTTCCTTGATCTCTTTGCAATTTTCTCCTCTCTCTCAAAGAAATGTGAAGACTCTCCAAAGGGTGGATTGTTCTTCACTCACTAAGATGTTGGATTTCTTAGAAGAAATTTGACCAACATGCTAGTGCTATCCACTTCCTTGGTTCAACAATGAAATGGTGGTTTTATTACAAGCAATTTGGCCAAAATAACAATGTCTCTTCTTTTTGGCTCTCCCATGGCCTGTTTATATAGAGTTTTTTGAATCCCTCTTCCCTCTCTTAGTACATGTATGATAAAGACACATCAGTAGGACAAGATGATTCCATTGAGGGCTGCACTTCTCCAAGATGACTCGAATTCAGTTGTAATAGGTCGACCTCGTATCAAGAAATCAGCTCCAAGTGTGTGGAGTAGTCCTGAAATGTTCCGTCACCGTTCTGCAACCGCGTGGCTTTTGTGGTGATATGCCACGTGCATGTTTATCGAAGAAATATACGTGTGGCCTTAATTAATTTCCTTTATGAACTTTGGACATTAAGAGAACCTTTTATTTTTGAATCTTTCTAATGTATTCGACTAGAAAATTTCCCACCTATGCATTCTGCTAGACACTTTTAATGTCTTCTAGATTGTACTAGTAGGTGTATGATTTTTCGGTGTTAATAGTTTCCCCCTGATGTATGAGGTTAGGAGTAGATGCATAGCCAAAATACATCATGTTTTCACTTTTCCTTGGAGAGTCTGATTATCCTTTTGAGAGAGAGGATAGCTTGTTTCGGAGATGAGTAGAGAAAAATCCTTGACTGAGTATAACTAATGCCCATGTTCTGGTGGAAAACAAATTCAATAATGGCATGTTCTATATGAGGTGGGTATGTCCCATGCTCGTTATGATGGCTAACCAGAACTAATTAGAATTGGACAAACAACTGATTTGTTTCTAGTCAGCATTTTTGGTTGTTGACCTACTGATAGTTGATGATAATTATTGTTGACGCCCTCAGGCGAACTTTCTAGTAAAAATAGGTGGAATCTTCTTTTCCTATGCATAACTTGGTGAAGCACTTTGAATGGGTGCTATGATATGCATAGATATTTGGTGGTGGGTACCTCCCCCACCTCATGATATAAGCACTGTTGAATGAGGTGCTTAGTGAAGCGGGGGTCTTCGACTATGTGAATGGGCTGCAGTAGTAACTAACTATGGCACCACCATTACATGAAATTTTTGAGTTCATGTCAAATGTCAAGGGGACTGATGACATCATTGGGAAATAATGGTTCCCACTGTGCCACCCAAGGATATCCCTATTAAGGGAGGGAGTATCCAATGTACTACCTCTTTCCTGGAATACATTTGTTGAAGTCAACAGGAAAAGGGTGTCATCCACCCGAAGTGGTGAATTGGGAAATAGATATGAACATATTGTAATAACTTGGGTCAAATAGTCATGATAGCAAGGGCCATTGATATTGGAGGATATGGATAGCTCTTCTGAGGTTAGATCTTGAGATGCAAATGGTTGCAGTCAAAACATGCTTTCTGATGATCCTGGAGTCGCTAGGATTTTCCAGGATGGGTGTAAGTGATTTTTGACAGACGTGAAAACTGGGGCTACTTTGTTGATGAGTTGTGACCAAATATGATTGGAGACTGAAGGCAGGCGAAAGCCTTGGACTATAAAAATCAAATATGGATGGGAGATTTTCTTTTCTTTTCTTTTTCTTGAAAAAATCTTTTTACACTTGCCAAAAGAATAGGGTTTGTCTTGGATGTACAGCCATAGAGACAGGTGCCCCATGATGATAGTAACCTATAAGAAGGTGTAACGTATCTGCTAAGTGTGGGAGCCTCATTGGTTGGTCTCTGTGTTCGGTGGGTGGGTGATTCATCATTTGTATGGGGGATCGAGAGAATGAGGTAAATGCGTAAATGAATGTAGTGTAATGAGGCTAAAATTTCATATATGTGTGTGTGTGTGTGTGATATTTCTCTCGGGCCTAAGTGAATGGCCATGGATCCTTTGTGTGAAGAAGGATTGACAATGATGAAGGGAGTAATGTGGTGGGTGGTTTCTATCGACTGACATGAATGCTTATCATGTACAAGTGCGAGATGGTGATAAACATGGTTGATATGTAGGAAATTATGGTGCATTTTGGAGAAATGATGTCAGAATATGCAAAGCATTTTAGGGGGAAGCCTATCATGCTAAGTGGAGAATGATACCTGCTCTTTTTCGCTTATCGAGGCACTAGTTGAAACTGACTGTGTGGTATTCTTGCAATGGATAACCAAAACCTGAAGTGAAAGCATCGTTCCAGGAATAAATACGTAATGAATGTTATGGACTTAGAGAATTGGAGAAGTACCTGACATGTGTGGTAGATCTAAAAATTATTTTTGGTGTTTTTGGGAACGAAGGGTTCCATGATGAAGATGTTGTGGGACTGATCCTTGTGTCTCTTTCGATTTTGTCAATGGAGATCCTAGACTTCTACATTGTTCCCCCAAATATGGAAAACAAGGCAATAGATAGGGTTGTGGGGCCCAAATATAAATAATTCTCATTGTTGAGTTGTGCAAGTCAAAGAGCTTTCCTAAAATGTTTCTTGTCGTTGCGGTCAACCTATGTACCTACACCGTTAGAGACATGTAGGAGCCTAAGCCCATACCTATGTAATTTTCAGTCCAGTAGATTAGGTAGGTCGTACAGGGGTTCCCTGTATGAATTTTTTATTCTATTTTTCAGGACCATGCGAGCAACTCCACTTAAGCAGCACGATCTTCACGCATAACTCGGTTTATGTGAGAATACCCCGCATATAATGAATACTCAGACGCACATTGTGCACTTCTGAGTTAAGGGATTATGCGACGAGACCTATCTGAGGTTCTTCGCGTCCTTCCCAAGGGAATGCGTACTGGGCGTGCACCTGTATGGGATACAGGTGCATGATGGGGAAGAAATGGGGTTTCAGCCCCCATTATGGCTTTTTGAGGATCTGAGGGTTTCTCCTTTCTAATTTGTGGCATCCTTGATGACAGGATGATTTGGAGAGAGCGAGACTGAACTCCTCTCTAGAATGTTGTGACGTAGGATGCTGGGGCGAGGCAGTAGATCATGCAGTGGGGGTTACTGAAGTTTCTTCAGAACCCATTGATGAGGTTGCATGACAGGTTCCTGTGATATTTGGTTAGTTGCTGGGATGTGGATCGCTAGTTGATCGTCATCCGTCATACAGACCTCCCAATCTTGGTGGAGGTTGACATCTATTTTATGACCGGTTTAATGCCACGAGGGGAGGTGATTCCTTATTCCCTTCCTATGAGGTGATGTTGGCATGAGGGTTTGCGCTGAGCAACACTGCGGTCCAGACTCTATCTTAGATGGTTGCGTGAGGTGTTGGGTTGTGTTATATTCTTTCCACGACTAGCCCCAGTAGTTAACCAGGGGGTTAGAAGGGGGGCGGAGGCCCCCCTTCGTTGTGCCGATTGCGTAGTGGGGGGAGTCGCAGGGGGTTTGAGGGGTGTAGGTAACCCCACTCTATGGGGTCTGGGGCAGCGCCCTAGAAAATTTTGTTTTTGGAACCTATATTAGGCTGGGTGGACCTATCTATGGTTTTGTGCATGATTTTTCACACATGGTTTTGGACGCGATGGTTTTCGATCCATGGTTTTGGACGCGATGGTTTTCAGTCCATGGTATTGGATGCTTTGACATGTATAAATATGTATTGTAACATTGAAAGGAATATAATGAAAAATCACGCTGGTAGTCCTGGTTTTGGGATCCAGGGGAAATATTTATGTATATGTGTTTTATGTGTTATGCTCTCGCATTGTTTATTTTCTATGTTTTAGAATTTGTATGCAAGTAATTTCTGGTTAAAACCTACATTTGGTATTGGAGCTATTTTGGCTTCAAGGGGACGCCTTTGTTGCTGAGGAGTTTTGCTTGGTCCTATGGTAGACCCTGTTAAGTGGGATATCTGCAGGACTGATTCTAGTAGTGAATGAAGATGGTGAGAAGTGGAAAGATATAGATTGAGAAATTTAATGGTTAGAGTTTTGAGTTGTGGAAACTCAAGATGGAGGATCTGTTGGTGGATAAAGATCAATGGTCATGGTAGATTCGGGTACTAAACCAACGGGAGTGTCTGATGAAGAATGGAAAAAGTTGGATTCGAAGGCAAAGAGCACAATACGATTGTGCGTCTTAGATTTAGTATTGTTGAATGTATCAGGGGAATCTACGACGAAGGCTTTGTGAGATAAGTTAGAGACATTGTACCAATCTACGTCTCTAGTGAATAAATTGTTCCTACAGAAAATGTTGTATAACCTAAGGATGAAAGATGGATACTCGGTGACAGAGCATCTGAATGCGTTTAATACTGTGGTAAGTCAGTTATTATCTGTTGATATCAAAATTTTAGATGAAGATAAGTGCATTAGTTTGTTGTTTTCTCTACCAGATTCATGGGATAGTCTGGTTATTGCAATAGGTAGCAATGAAACTACCTTGCAGTTTGATGAAATAGTCTCATCCTTGCTAATGGAGGAGATGAGATGGAAAAATATGGAGAGCCAGAATGGTGATGCCTTGTCTGTATGAGGATGGTCCCAGAACATAAACAAAATTAAGTCATCGAGTAGGAGATCTAAATCTAGAGGGAGATCTAATATGGGGTCGCTGCGCCGGACTCCATAGAGTGGGGTTACCTGCACCCCTCAAACCCCCTATCACTCCCCTTCTAACCCTCGGTTAACTACGTGGGCTAGTCGTGGAAAGAATATAACACAACCCAACATACCGAAGGGTCTCCTAGGAATGTTCCTAGGAGGCTTGATGACTTAAACTGGCCTGGACTGAGCTTAGTATAAGTAGTGACCATTTCTTGGGATATTAAGGGAAACACGCCATTTGGTGTGGGTGAAGTTGTCTTTTCATAGTATGTGATTTGATCAATGGTAATGAATTTTCCCTCATTAGAGACATCATGATTCTAAACACCAATGAGGCGACTACGAGCATTTTGTACATATAGCTTTGGCCTAGGAGGATATTGTAATCCAATTGGGCATCGAGTACTTCAATGTCTATTAACACAATTTTTTCATCCAACTTAACTAAAACGCTAGGGTACATGCTGACGAGGCCAGAAGGGCGCCCATCATATGCTCTAAGCATTATGTCAGAAGGCTTAAGTTCAGGGGATCCTAATTTTTTTCTAATGGATTTGGACATGATGCATGTGGAAGCCCCTTCGTCGATGATGCAACGATGGATATTGATATTATGGATTGAGACAGGGATTTGGAAAGCGATGGTTGAGGGTAGTCGAGGGGTAGCTTTATCCAAATCAAATACCATGAGGGGAGAATCAGATGGATCAATTGCGCCTAAATCGAAAAGTAGGGCTTTTCGCTGGGTTGGGCATGTCTACAAAACTTCAAGCGCTGACATAGTTGACGACAACTTATCCAATTCATCTACTATATTGTAACTATGGACAGCTCTTGAATTGGTCCCTGCATGTTGTAAAGGTCCTTTAACCATTTTAGGCATGACATCTATGGGAGGTCACGTAATGTTCAATGGTCCAGTAGCTATAGCCTTAGTCGAGGTGGATGGACTGGCCTCTGGGGGAGCCTCATAAGTACGATTCCTAATTTGAAGGAGGATGTCCTCTCCTGTCAGGAAGATATCATGGTTAGGAGTTTTGTTGAGGTTCCCTCCAGATGGGTCTTGTTGCTAGGTGTTAACAATTCCCTGATGGGGAAAGGGTTCCAGCATGACTGCAGTTAGCTAGCCACTTTGCTCCCTATTTTCTTGTATCCTTTTTAAATCGAGAAGTTGGGGATAGTGATGGGTATAATGTCCATATTCCCCGCAGATGGCGCATGCATGATTAGTCTGAAGACTTAATTTGTTCAAGTTATAATTGTTTTTAAAGAGGCTTATTTCACTTATGGGGTGACTTGGTAAGCCAAAATAGACTAAGTAACCAAAGATCCAAAAATGGATGGTCTTTGAAGACAAAGTGCATGGAGGCTTAGTGTGTGATGCAATGTGAACATATAAATGTGATAAGATTTGGATATGCGATGATCCTTTTCAACATCCCTTTAATTACACTAGGTGTTGGTTGTTCCTTGCATGGAAAAAGAAATTTGTTTGTGGATTATGGGCCACTTACTTTTTCTTATTAAACTATGTGGAGTTTAATGAGGGGGATGGAAATTCAAATATTTTCAAGAAGGATTTCATATGCAAGCCTAGGTTCATCTAGGAGACGCAAGGGAAGCAGGGATTACTCACTTTCTTTACTAACATTTGCTCCTAGTCCCATTTTTTTCTTTGGCTAATAATAAGATTCATGGATATTGGCCACTTACTTGCTTTCATAACTAAGCTAATATGATTTGCAAAAAATTCAGTGCAATAGTTTGAAAACATATGTGGATTATGACCACTTACTTTTCTCCCTAATTAAGCTATGTGCGTATTTGTTTGAAACTAAAATAAAACAATAAAAAATGTAATTTCTTGATGAACAAGGGTTCATTCAAGCAACGAGGGGTACTAAATAGTAAATACATAATGCAAAGGTGAAGGCAATTCAATAGAGCCTGCCAATCACCTGAGAAAACTGAAAAATACAAGGCTTTTTGTTGTTTTTCTATCTGTCGCACGTGCTCTGTAGAAACAAACATGCGCTTCGCAGTTTCCAAAGATACAGATGTGTGCTTCACATCTGTCATAGAAGAAAGTGTGCATGCAATAAAATTAAAAAATTTCTTCACTTCCACAGGCCCAGAACAGGTCCAGGGGAACTATAAATATTCCAGGGAGGTGAGGAGCACCTTGAAGGATGTTTTTGTAGAGAGGAGGTCCTACAAACAATCTCTAGATTAATGAAAAGAGATCAGTGGAGTCATAATTCCTATTGTAGTGTTTTCGGAGCACAAGTGTACCAAAAACACCCCCTTAGCAGTGGATTGTTACTTGCAAAGGATAACAGTCAAATTTGGTGTTGTTTGTGGACAGACTTAAATAAACACAACATTGTAAATAATGGATACAATGCATACAAAAACATAAACTTAAACAAAGAGGTGCATGAACATAACAATGCTCAAATGAAGCAAACACATCCATAATATATTTAAAATCTCCCTTTATTGATTACTGGTGGTAGAGGTTGAATACAATCAGAATACTAGAGCACTTGAAGAGAATTCCTTGAGCTAGGGAGCTCAATAATCCTCAGCAAGGATGTTTCTTTTCCTCAATCTCTTTGCAAGTTTCTCCTCTTTCTCAAAGAAGTGTGAAGACTCTCCAAAGGGTGGATTGTTCTTAACTCACTAAGATGTTGGGTTTCTTAGAAGAAATTTGGCCAACATGCTAGTGTCTTGAATTCCTTGGTTCAACAATGAAATGCTGGTTTTCTTACAACTAATTTGGCTAGCATAACAATGTCTCTTCTTTTTGGCTCTCCCATGGCCTGTTTATATAGAGTTTTTTTTGAATCCCTCTTACCTCTCTTGGTACATGTATGATAAATACACATGAGTAGGACAAGATGATTCCATTGAGGGTTGCACTTCTCTAAGGCAACTCGAATTTGGTTGTACTAGGCCGACCTCATATCAAGAAATCAGCTCCAAGTGTGTGGAGTGGTCCCAAACGACTTAGTCACCTTTTCTGCAACCACACAGTGTTTTTGATGATATGTCGCACACATGCATTTATCAAAGAAATATATGTAGGACCTTAATTAATTTCCTTTAAAAACTTTGGACCTTAGGAGAACCTTTGATTTTTGAATCTTTGTAATGTATTCGGCTGGAAAATTGTCCACCTGTGCATTATACTTGACACTTTTAATGTCTTCTAGATTGTACTAGCAGGTGTATGATTTTCCGATGTTAACAATGATATATATGAAATAAGAAAAACAATTATCATCCTTAAAGGCTCAAAAAGAGCAAAACGGATAAAAGAAGTTGTGAGAAGCTAGCTAAAAGGGAAGGAAAAAAATTGTGAGAAGCTAGAAGTTGAATGTAAGTTTTGACCTTGTACAATTAATCATTGCAAGTAGATTATTAATAAAACAAGAACGATACTATGGTAAATACATAAATTACACGGATATTTTATCCTAACATCAAAAACCTTAGAAAACCAACAAGTTATTTTTTTCTTTCTTTTTTGTGTACAATATTACAATACAAAAACATACATGAACTTCCAATCCAACCATAGTTCCTTAACCGAAACTATAAAACCATGGGGAAAACCACCGTGCACCACAAAATAACTTTTTGGAAAAATGGTGGGACAAAAAATGCCAAAAACTTGACACTTGTGACCCCCCTATGTTCATGGTGCATATAATTTTTGCAAAGAATATAACACATACCCAACACTCAGATCATTTTCTTAAGAAAGGAACTAGAAAAAACCAATGAGTAGTTGAATAGAAGCTTGATGTTTGGAAATACTATTGAAATCTTAGATGATATTGTTAGTTGCCAAAGGTCACCACTCATCAATATGGGTCTTGGCTATGAAGAAAAGAAAAATACCCCAGAGGAAGATGCAATAACTAAAGGTACAAAGCCATTGGAGAAGAAAAATGTAAAAGTTATACTAATATTCTCAAAGGCTCCATTAACAATGAAAGAAATAGCAGGAAAGGAAACAAGACCAATAGAAACTTTATTATTCTCACAAGAACAAGAATGAGTTCAAAAGAGTTGTTCCACCAAGAGGGCCTTTTACAACCCAGTACCAAAATCTCTTCCTTGGTTATTATTTTTCTTGCTATAATATTGGTGATAAAATAACAGTTTGTACAACTTATGCAAGAAATGATCATATTAGAGATAGAAATAGAAGATATTATCGAACCTCAAAGAATGATTATGTGAGCAAAAAAATCACAAGTTATCATGGTTTGTTGATAGAAAATGAAATTTATTTGCTCCCCTACTTGATTATGATATCAAATGTCATAAGTGCAATAACTATGGGAACATCTTTTGTGACCATAAAAGAAACATAATGAAGTCTCGCAAAGAAAACAAGGAAGAAGATGTTCTTCCTAGTCATAGAGAAGAATACGCAAAGGTGTGGAAAAGGAAGCAAGAAGAATAGAAGAAGGAAGAATTTGGACTTGCATATTATGCTCAAAACATAGGAAACTGATGATACATTGATAATGGATGTTCAAAACACATGATAGAGAATTAGAGCAAATTTCTCACCCTAAAGGAAGAAAAATGAGGTAGTGTTACCATTGGGGATAATGCTTCTGCAAGGATAGTTGGAAAAGGTGCAGTTAGTCTTAATGAACGGAATACTAAAGCACATAATGTATAGTATGTTGAAGGGTTAAAACACAATCTTATAATTGTCATTCAAGTGTATGACCGATGTAACAACTCACATTTAATTCTAAAAGATGTGACATAAGAAAAGCAAGTTCAGGAAGATTAGTGGAAAATGCAAACAAAACCTTGAACATTATATATGTGCTCGATGAAGACAAAGGAGAAAAATGGTGGGACAAATAGACAAAAGTTGGTTATGGCATAGAAAGATGGTCCATATAAACTTTTGATAATCTAGTAAAACTTAGCAAGACACAAGTAATAAGAGATATGTTGAGGATCTCAAAACCTACAGACACTATTTGCAAGCCATGTTAGGATGGGAAGAAGATGATAGTTAGATTCTAAACAAAGGAGTACTCAACATCAAAGCCAACAAGAACAAAAACCTCTGCTAGCCAACAAGAAAACAAACTTTAAAAGTTGAGAGTTATTATATGCTACTTATTGATGATTACAGGAATGACATGAGTTTCATTTCATAAAGAAAAATCTAAAGAATTTGAGAAGTTTAAATCTTTCAAAGCCGTACTTGAAAATGAGATCAATTCAAAAATCAAGTGCTTAGTATCAAATAGAGGAGGGAAGTTCACCTCTAATGAATTTGATGAATTCTATGAGTACCAAGTAATCAAGAGACATTTTTCGACAACAAGGACTCCACAACAAAATGGATTTGTAAAAAGGATGAATATAAATACATAGGAAATGGTTAGAACAATGTTGAATGAAGCTAATATACTAGAGACATTATGGAGAGAAGCAGTCAACACAATAGTCTACATTCTAAATAGAGCACAAATTAGAGTGAACAATAGCAATACACCTTACGGATTATGGAAAGTTAGACCAACTATAGTCAAATACTTCAAAGTATTGGGATAAAGTGACATATAAAATATAAATAAACATGATTTAGGAAATTTTGATTCCAAAACAAATGAATATATCTTTATTAGTTATGCATCTAGAAGCAAGGCCTGTAAATGTTACAACAATTGACTATGCAAGGTTGTAGAAAGTATTTATAAGAGTTGATGAAGCAAAACCTGAAAAAGATAAGTCACTGTTAAACCCACATGGGATGTGAACAATCACAAATGATAGAACAATGAATTTCCTTTCCTTATTAACTTAGATGTATAATACATTAGAGTGAACATTGGATTCCATATTCCAATGTCTCTTGGACTCTGGTGGCTGTTCACATTCCACACCAACCCATAGAGGATTAGGTGTCCAACATTCCCCCCCTTAATCCGAAGGGGCATGTATGAGTCCAAGAAGAGAGTTGTAATACAAAATAGAATAATGAATTTCCTTTCTTATTAACTTAGATGTACATTTATAATACATTAGAGTGACCGTTGGATTCCATATTCCAATGTCTCTTGGACTTCGGTGGCTGTTCACATTCCACACCAACTCATAGAGGATTAGGTGTCCAACATTGCCCCCCTTAATCTGAAGGGGCATGTATGAGTCCAAGAAGAGATTTGTAATACAAAATGTGCAAAAAATCATGGCAGCCCTAGGCCGAATGTGTTCTCTAGAGTGTTGGTATAAGGGGGTGGTTTAAGGATGACCACCAACACAAGAACACTTAGTGCATTCCAAAAACTCTTCCAAATCTGGCGTGAAGATGAGGTCTTTTGTTAGAGGAAGTGCTCCTCATGTTTTCAAGAGGAAAACCTTCAACCTTGAAAGGGAGGTCTCACCTTGCATAAAAAGGGAGAACCTCAACCTGAAAAGGGAGGTCTCAACCTGTGATGGTTTAACATTGATCATCAACTGAAGGCATGCTCAAGGGCATATTTGTCTTTGGCTACAACTCTGAATCTGGTATGGAAGGTTGTGGCTCAGGTTCGCTTGATGTGGATTTGAAGCTTGTAGATGACCATCATTTTCCCCCCTATCAAATACAAGGTGAGAAGATGGCGAAAACTCAACTGCAAGACTTTTCAATACTCGAGAAAAATTTCTATTGTATGAGCGAAATATCTTCTTGGTTGTTGAAGCCCATTACTAAGAAGCGATCCATCCAAGATGAATCTTTGTTCTTGCAGGAGGTTTGTTTTTGAAGCATCTATGTGAAGAATGGGTATGTTGACCAAAACGCTTGCATGGATGAAGATCAAAACAATGATATTTTATATGGCTAACTCGGTCATAGTGTTGGCATTTAACAATCTGTTGTGGTTGCTGTTGAAGAAGACTAGAATCTAGAACTGAAGATGAACTATCATAAATAAATCCAGCACTCTGAAACTAAATGGGCTTTGAGTAATCTAGAATATGAAAGGATACATCCTTGTCATATCCAAGACCAGTTTTGTGCTTGTTATGGACAAACTCTTCCCAAGGTATGATGACCGACTTTGGAAATGCAGACTGAACTTATGCATCTGCACGCAAATCTACTCTTGAACTAAGCATTGAATGTGTATCAACCTCAACTTTATATTCTTGTTGCTGATAACAGTCTGTCCCAATGTTCTGAAAAAAAACATGTTCAAAATGATGACTCCATTGCTGTAATTCTTCTTGTTGAAGTTGAGATTCAAGGTCCAAAAATTGTACTTTTTCCTGTATATGCTGCACACATGTTCGAATGTCAACAAGAGTGGTTTTGTTGATTTCGATTGTGTCATGATCAGAGGAACGTATCAAAGTTTTTAAGAACTCTAATATAATTCTGATCATTTTCATTGAACAGATAAGGTGAATCTCTCGAATTAGATGGCTAAAGTGGTTGCAATGATAAAAAATACCCTTGATGGAGTATTCTTGTGGCAGTGGAAGGAGGCTCTGCAAAATAAGTATAGTAGATTTTATGATATGGAAAAACCTGTGAACAATTTATGAAACCAACGTTTCGGACTAGCTAGGTGAGTCCATCATCAAGGCAATGAGATCTGTATTTTGAGAAGAGAGAGTCGTGGAAATTATGGAGCTGTTAATAGTTGTGTACAAAGATATTTGATATTTTTTGTTTAAAATGTCGGCTTGATTGGTTCATAATTATTAATTAATTAATTAATTTTATTTTTTTATATATATATATATATATATATATATAATATAATATTTAACTAATTTACTAAATATTTAATACTATTATAATATATTATATATGATTTTAAATATTTTATCTGTATATATTATATATATTAGGTAATTTATTTATTTGTATTATATTATTTTATTTAATGTATATTCATTTTATTTATTTTAATTTTTTTATATTATTTATTTAATATTATACTTATATATATATATATATATATATATATATATATTTTAATGTTTTTTATTATTATTATATATATATAGGTCAATATACAAATACTATTCAACTTTGTTCAATGATACAATCCTTTTCTTATAGACAAAGATAGGAGATGGATAAATACTTTGATGAGTTTGCTACAACTTATTACAATAATATGACCCACTGATATTTTAATTCTGGAAATTCGACATCGTTCCATGGGAGAGTGCAAGGAATTATAAGTTGAATCAAGGGTTAACGCAGAACCACAAATATGACCATGTCATTGAAGAGCACAAAGCTACTCTTACTAACATAGACAAAGGGGATTCTAACTTCGTTGGTGTTTTGTTGTTTCTGCAGGGGACTGAGAAGCACAACGACAATGATATGGTTGTTGTTCTCTCGGAGATGATATTCATAGGTACTGATACTGTTGCAATTCTAGCAACTCAGGAAAGGCACACGAGAAACAAGATAAAATAAGCTGCCTCTGCAAAAAAAATAGCAAAAACATCCAACGCAGCAACCAACAACTCTGCTAGCCAGCCTCCGAAAAGAGTGAAGATGACCCCCAGAAAATATATCGCGATCAGAATTGAAGCGGGAGGCAGCAAACACAAAAGTCCCCTAGAGAGTCCAATCATGCGATGAAACGTTCGAAGAGAGTACTAAATGTTTGGACTTCATCACAGAACCCAGCAGAGACATGGGCTACAACAATGGCGAATAGACCATCATTGATTATCACTAAATCAAAGGGGGCATTTGCAAAATTTGACCAGAAGGATGGGCTTCGACCGAAGTGAGAAAATCATTGATTGGCTATTGAGCTTGGAATCCAATGAATTTTTAAATCTTAGTAGTTTGTCGGGTTTCTAGTATAATGGTGCAAAAACTATAAAATGGTTATTAAAGCAGGAAAAGGCCACCAGGGTAGGAGTTCGGCCTCTGATACCATGTTAAACCCACATGGGATGTTAACAACCATAAATGATAGAACAATGAATCGTCTTTCTTATTAACTTAGATGTATATTCATAATACATTAGAGTGACCATTGGAAGGCACTAAGACTAGGAAGTAGAACAAAATGACCTTTGTAGAATATAAGATATAGAACATTGGAAGAGTGTTAATCGTACACATTGTCAATGGAGTGGTATGGTATGATTCATTGGACAAAGTAGATATGGAAAGTAGAATCAAAGGCATTACTTACGTAAGAGAGGAATGTTTCTTGAGAATTTTGATAGCCAAAACACCACCAATCGTACAAGTGGATGATTGTTAAAAGATCAAAGTTAGAGCATTGAGGAATTACCATTCAAAATAATAGGGGACCATCTGATAATGGGAATGTTTCCAACCATACATGGAAATTGATGGTAGTAAATTATAGAAAAGTGCTCATCAAAAGATAATTGATGTGCACATGGTGAATGCTTGAATAGAAGGCTGCACTAGGCACACACGTGGAAAACTAGAAAAATTCAAGAATAACATCATTAGGAGATCAAGCATGGGGTGGGAATGGATTGTACTAGAATGCAAGCTCTGTGAGTTGACCACATGGATGAATGATAGAGAATCAACAAAAGAAGGTGTTAAAGAAGTGTTCATTCTTGGGGAAGGCTCTATGAAAAGAACTGTGTTGGTCCTACATATGGGTGATCAATGACATGTCAAAGGATTGGGAGTTAGAATACTTGATCAAGACTAGGGAAATGGTTTGTGGACTAGTAATTGTTGTTAGGTTGATATATGGATGATTGGTAGAACAACAAATATGAAGTTAGAGTGAATTGAAAAACCACATTGTTACTACTTTAGAGTGATTGGAGCTGAGAAAAGATAAAAATATGGAATACTTTTATGGAGGGATATCAATTACACCTTAAAAATCACATGGAATGGGCTTGCTGATTAATTCAAAAATCAAACAAAAATTGGAAAGCAAAAGTGGTAACCAATAAAATATAGAAGTCACACAGTTTTGTGGGTTTGTTGAGGCTTCAACGGTTGGTGACTCATTGGACAGATCCCATAAATATCTATGCATTAGAATTATTGCAACCACACTAAATGCATTAGACTCGTTGAAACCACACTAATTCTCTTTCTTTCTTACAATTATGAAGTTTCATGTTTCTTGTAACACCACCTCCTACATTTACCCACTTTCACCAGCCTGTCGGGGTAAAGATGAGCGGAGGGATACTATGACATGACTCAACCTCCTAGGTACAATTAAGGAAGTGGAATCTACAACTTGAAACTTTATTGACTTCCCTCAGGTGCTATAGGACCCTTAGGAGCTAACAACCACTCTAGGTGCCCAAACCCTAAGATAAATTTCCTTTTTAGTGATCTGGAGCTTCAGTTTCTTGCATAACAAGGCAAGTGAGTGGTTGTAATTGTCCAGTCACATTGATGACCTTGCCTCCCAATGATTGTAGACTAAATTAATCAGTTCAGTGCATGTGACCACGAGATCTAAGCCACTTATTTAGGGCTAGGATCCATGCCTCTATCCAGAACTTGATAGAACTTTTAGAAAATATAAATGAAACCAAGACAAAGCCTTTAACACAAAAATTAAACAAGGACTTGACCTGACCAGTTCTAACCATGACTATCATTCCGTCAAACACATGGTGAACATGAAATCTACATGTCATGAATGCATATTTGAAAAAGGAGATATGAAAATCATCTAAGAATCATAAAGAAGGTCTAATTCCCTCTCACAATAGCTTCCATAACATCTATTAGGTCATTCATTCAATAACCATTCATTTACCAACCAAAACATGATAAGAGCCATGACTAGAATTGTCATAAAACCATGCTTATAACCAACATATAACCAGATTAATAAAAATGATAGAATAACCATCAAATCCACATCATAAAAAGTACATTTACTCATAAAATACAAGAGGAAATTAGCTCTTATTAACATATGCAAAATCCAATCAAGTCAGGGACTTCCACGTACCACTCGACCATAGATTGGGTTGAACCAAATCTTCGTTCCAACCAATCACCCCCGTGCCATATTCCAAGCATGAATATGGGATATCATGGGATAAACCAACCCATAAAAACCAAGGGAATACAGAGGTTAAATCACCTCCACCCTCACACTACCGTGATCTCACCTAAGTCGGTCTCGAGATCACAAAACCAAACCAAGCTTGGATGCCTCAGAATTACTTCACCATCCCTTAAGGATTTTTCCTATCTCCACCCACCTATTGAGGGCTTCCCAGAGAAAACCATCTTCACCCCCAACCCTTGGAATTTTCCTGATACCACCTCACCTGGATCTGAAACCTTCCAGTAATCCAAAGCTCAAGCAATAATGAATCCCATCACACCATGGCTATTCGGAAATGGAAAGGAAAGGATGAAACCACTATCAAACATGACAAAACCCATGCAAATGAGTGAAAGTGAACCAAATAAACACATGCATGTACCATGCATGCAAACACCAGTTAGGAAATAATACATGCAACCTATTACCTACAAGTATTCCCACTGAAGTTGCTTGATCCAATTCCTCCTTGCTTTTCCTTTTCTTTCCTTGTCCTTCCTTTGTCTTTCTTTACTTGCTTGTTTGCTTTCCCCTCTTGATGATTTTATTTCTCTAAGAGTAATTCAAAAGTCAAATTGACAAAAGGCCCCAAAGTGATGCTCTAATGTCTTTTTGTTATTGATGCCTTTAATTTCTTCAAATTTCCTCTAATTTCCTTCAATTTCCTCCTCACATGCAACATGTCACCTTTCACCTCCATTTTCTCCTAATTTCCTTTATTTTCTTAAATAAAATTCCAATTAATGTCTCTTTTCCTTTTCAAAGCCTTTTCCAATGCCTTTGCTAATTTATCTTAGACATAGTAAACCAAATGAACACCCACTAGGATGTTTTTCCCAACATCCAACTTGGAATACGTGTCCCATGACCTTGATCTTATTTTTCCTTTATTAACTTTATTACATGAAATTTTAAGTCGAGGTTGTTACAGACTCCTCCTCCTTATGGTAACACCGTCGTCAATGTTCTATGAAACCTATGACTAGCAAGACCACTGAAAAGCAAAACATACTTCCCATGGAGCTTTATAATCCATCTCATTGCAGTGTTTACAATAAACAACCTTCTCAAAATAAAACCCATCATAACAAACATGACAACCATACCGCTTATTGGAGCTTTATAACACAACTCATTATGGTATTGACAATAGAAACCACACATAATATGTACATATACTAAAAACTCCTTTTCCTTTATCAACAAATAATGAAGGATAACATAACCTACTTCTAATCAACCGTCTCCCATGTAGTTTTAGAGGGCCCAAAATGCTTCCACTGCACTTTAACTTGCTCGATTTCTCTGTTACAGAGCATGAGTTATTTCCGCTGCAATATGCACTGAGGTTTCAGTTGGAATTCTCCTTCTAGATCCATCTGCAATACAAACCAATAAATCACATGATCAACATATTTTACATATATTTTAAGCAATGAAACATGGAAAATGCCATGGAATTTCACTGTCGGAGGAAGTGCAAGTTTGTAGGCCACTGGTCCAATCCTCCCAAGGATCTCGAAAGGCCCACAATAACCAGGTGCCAACTTGGCACATGACCCAATCCTTAAGGAGATCTTCCTGGGCTTGATGTGCAAGTACATGTTCTCCCCAACCTGAAACTCCTTAAATTCCTTTTGTTGATATGCATAAATTTTCTACATGTCGTATGTTTCCTTTAGATTCCTCTTTATAACCTACATTTCCCATTCCATCTTTTCCAACATGTCCGGTCCAATAAGTACCCTGTTCACTAGATCATTCTAGTTGATGGGAGTATTACAACTCCACACATAGAGTTCCTTAAATGGACTCATCCTCAGTGACTCTTGATAGCCATTATTGTAAGCAAAATAAACTAGTGGAAGATACTCCTCCCACCTCGTCTGCTAGTGCATGACATACATCCCCAGCATATCCTCTAATTCTTGTTGACCCTCTCTGACTGTCCATGTGTCTGTGGATGATAAGTTGCACTAAAGGTAAACTTTGTAACAAAACCTGCAAACAACTCCTTCCAAAACCTGGAAGTTAACTTAGCATCTTTGTTTGAGACAATCCTCTTCTCAACACCATGCAACCTCACTATCTCCCTGATGAAGACCTGTGCTACCTCACTAGCTAAATAGGTAGTCTTCACTGGAATGAAGTGAGATACCTTGCTCAACCTATCAACCACAACCATGATGGAATCATGCTACTTCGATGTCCTTGTAAAACTCGTAATGAAATCCATGGAAATGACCTCCCATTTCCCTTCTGGAATTGGAATAGGATGTAACAAACTAGCTAGGTGATTACACTCAAATTGCACATGTTGGTAGTCCAAGCATCTAGAAAGAAAAATTGCCACTTCCTTCTTAAAATTTGGAAAATAGTAGAACTTATTCATATTTTTCAACGTCTTGTGGTATCCCAGGTGACCTGAATATGGCTTGACATGAAAATCCCTCAAGATAAGCTTCTTGAGTTCACTATCATTTGATGCATAGATCATGTCCCTAAATCTCACCAAGCCATCTGTCGTGAGATGATAATCCACATCCTTCTCACTTGTACCTTGTTGTAACCTGTGCTTAAGTTGTTGATACCTATCATCCTATTGTCCTTCTTGTAAGATCAAACCTTGTAAATCTATCCCATAAGAGCTCATAGTTGCAACATGGTTTATTTGCACTCTCCTACTAAGAGCATCTGCAACCATGTTCTCATTTCCTTTAATGTATATGATCTCAAATTCAAACTTACTAAGGGTAGGAAACCATCTAGCTTTCCTAACATTTGGATTTGGTTGGTCAAACAAGTACCTCGACACACTATGATCACTCATCAATGCAAACCTCCTGCCAATAAGATAATGCCTCCACATCTTCAATGCATAAATAATCATTGCCAACTTGTAATGACCATGGTGAAAATTCCATGTAATAAAAGTAAATAAAGGAAAAATAATAACCATGGATGATGGGACTCTTATTCCAAGCTGAATGTTGGGCAAAATCCTAGTGATGGGGATCACTTGTGATTGTTTATGGCTAAGGAAATTGGCAAAGGAAAATGCTAAGGATTTGGAAAGGCAAAATGGAATTTTTTGGCACATTTATTTATGAAAATAATGGAAATTTGGAGAAAAGGGAGGTGAAAGGTCACAAGTTTCATGTGATGAGGAAAATGAAGGAAAATAATGGAAAATGAAGAAAGTAGAGGCCTCGTTCATAAAAAGGCTTTCGAGGATTAGTTGGTAACCTTTTATCAGTTCAGTTTTGGAGCTCTCTCATTATTCTCTCTCTCTCTCTCTGATACTCTTTGAGACTTAGAGTTTTCTTGGAGCACTCTTGGGGGGTGCGACATACTTGGATTTTGGAGCAAGAAGGCAAAGGAAGAGAAAGAAAGTGCAAGAAGGCATTGGGATCAGCAACTACATTGTATTTGCTTGCAGGTACTGAGTTGCATGTATGTTCCTTGACTAGTTTGGGCATGCATGGCAGATGCATGTGGTGTCTTGGCTATGATCTGTCGTTGGCATGGAGGATTGCCTAGATTGATAATGGATTTCCTAGACTCTCCATTTCCTAGATAGCCATGGTGATTGTGGGTTTTCTCTCATTTTTTGTTTTTGGTTTGTTCTCATGTTTCCTTAGCTTGGGTTGATTTATTAGTTCCTGGAAGCCCTGGTTGGAAAAACGCTTTAGAATCCCTATAACAACTTGGGTTGAGTTACTAGTCTTGGAATCCTTGGTTGGAAAAATGATCTGGAAGCCCTTGGTGGGTTGAGTTACTAGTCCTAGAAGCCTTGGTTCGACAAATTTTCTAGAAGCTCATCGACAACTGTGGGTTGATTTACTAGTCCTAGAAGCCTTGGTTGGAACAAATGCTCTAGAAGCCCTAAACGGCTTGGATGGAGACCAATCTGATGATGGTTTTGTGATATCCAACTGAGAGGTGGAATCACTATTTGATGGGTTGAGGTGAATGGCCTCTAGAAGCCCTGGATGAGTTTTGATTGATGTATTCTATGAGATCCCACATTCATGCTTGGAATATGGCACGTGGGTGAATGGATAAAGAGACATCTGGATTAGCCATTCTATGGTCAGATGGAGCGTGGAAGTCCCATCTCAGGTTTGGATTTTTCATCATTAATGAAAGGGTATTTATCCTTGTATTTATATGAGCATTTTTATGGATTATTTGTGGTCTATATGACTGTACTTTCATGTGTATTTCTACTACTATTATGCTGGTTATGTATGTGTTTTATGATAGCAGTTGTGTGTGCATCTCATCATGTTTTTACTTGTAATTGAATGATCAATGTATCTATGACCTAATGGATGGAATGGAAGTTGATGTGTTGAGGAATTAATGGTTCTTAGTTATTCTTAGCTAAGTATGAGACCCTTGTGCTCATAACTATTGACTACACTTGTAGATTACACATTTGTAATATGTTTGACGAAATGCCTGTCATAGCTAGTATGGGTCCAATCAAGGTCTTGAATGAGTGTTTGCTTTAGTATTGTCATTTCCATGTTATTTTACTGATTTGAAGAGATGGTTCAATTATGGGCAGTGACATAGGCTCTAGGCTTGAAAAAGTGGCTCAAATCCCAGAGTTGCTAGCATAGCACTGATAATTTTCTTCTCTAGTTGATGGCAAGCAAGCCTGTGAGAGCGGCTTGAGGTTTCTAATTGCCCTCATGCCTATATCATGGGAGAGACTAAGGCTTAAGCTGTCCAAAATTTCAGTGGGACCCCAAGGCAAGTTTTCTAATGTATTGGATTAGTTCATGAAGGTCATGTAGTTGATGATTAATGTTTGTATGGTGTGTTTCTGTCGGTTCCACTTCCTTAACGTGACTTAGTAGGTCAAATAATATAATAGTGGCCTCTCATCACATGTTTACCTTGATTGGCCATTTGATTGGGTAAATGTGGGAGGAGGGTGTTATAGAGTGGTATTAGAACATGGTTCACCCCTAAGACTAGATGGGCTATGTGTTGGTCATGCATGCATGTCAGTTGCATTTGTGTCTCTCACACTTGAATTCCATGTGCTTGTTACATTTGCATCGTGTTGTTCATGGTTGTACCGATGTCATCGGGTGAAACTTGATGTTTTGTTGAGGAATGCATTGTCGTGAGTGTATGACTGGTTACATGTTGATGTATGTCACTTACATGTATTGTTGTAGTATGCCTGGTTACATTCTTTCTTGATTGGTCACATTCTTCTGTGCTTGGTTGCATGTACCACTTTTGCAGGTTTGATTTCAAGTATTGTTCATTCATGCTTGATCATACATGTTTATGCATATGTGTGGATGGTTATGCATCGCTTATACATGTTCATGTTTGCATGTGGTCAAGTGTATAGTGATGTAATAATGGTGGTTGTCATGCATGAGGTCATGGTGTGCGTTGTTTTTGAGGTCACCCATTGATGACTGGACCCTAGCTAGAATGGTGGTTGCGTGGTCATATGCTTATGTTTTATGTTTCTAGATATTGTCATGATTATGTTATACATGTATCACGCTGATTTGTTGATATTACAGAAAAGGTATCCTCTGCGATCTATACTTTTATTTGTTTTAGCTGACATGATATACCTTGCAGGAGGAAATATCAAATGGATAGCAAGATGGTTGACTACAAAGACTCTCCCTATGAATCCAAAGAGTAGTATGGTGTGGGGAACTCTTTCGATTTGGCAGTTACATTGAGAAGCTTAAAGGAAGAGATAAGGAGTTGTAAGGCAGATAATGACACTATCATACAAACACAGGAGAAACAAGCAGAGGTAAATGCAGTAATACTTCAGAATTGGTTAGATTTTCAATAATAGGGACCACGTCGGATCAACTATGAGCAGGAGGATATAACTAATGGGGGATATGGTAGCTGGTCGCATGGTGGTCACAAATCAGATAGAGATGACACAATCAGAGATGGAATATGGTTGGACACTCCGGATAGGAGAAGGGATAGATACATGTATGATTCTAGTTCAGATTCAGATAAGCACCATGATCAGCATTGGTATCATCCTTACATGAGAAGTGATAGGTGTATTTTTTGGATGAGTTTAAGAGAGAAAAGCCACCAACATTTGATGGAGAGATAAAGAAACCATTGGATGTAGAGGCATGGTTTCTTGTCATGTAGAAATTCTTAACGTTGCATGACTATTTAGAGAACATGAAAGATAGAGTGGTTACATTCAGTCTCAAAGGTAGATCAGAAATTTGGTGGGAAGATGTGAAGAATTTCAGATGCATTCTTGGGGAGGATTTGACTTGGAGTGAGTTTGAGCGGCTATTCAAGAAGAAGTACTTGTCAGATGGATACTTTGATGACAGAGAAAAATAATTTTATGAGCTAAAGATGGGTTCCTTGACAGATGATGAGTACACTAGTAGGTTATTGGAGTTACCAAGGTATGTGCCTTATCTCACAGAGGAGAATGCCAAGATTTAGAGGTTCATTAGTGGGTTACCGGTTGAATTTAAAGATAGAATTGATTTTGATGAGCCTAGATCATTGGAGGAGGCCATTCGGAAGCTAAGGCATTGTTATGAAAAGTCAAAGTGTAGAACTAAGACTAAGCTAGACTGGAGAGGTAATGCAAAGAAAAAAGGAAAATGGGACAGAAAGAGAGAAAGGCCTCAGGATACAGGTAATAAGGAGAATTTCGCACCACCTAAGAAGTTTAATGCATTAGATAGAGGATAGGGATTTTGATTAAGAGAACACAACAAAGAGACAAGCTGGAAGCCTATAGAGTGTTGGATTTGTGGTAAGGATCATCGTAGGAGAGATTGTCTACAGAATCATGGTGGTAGACCTCATATATACAGTGAGTAGGAGGCACAGACTATTGGGGATGTTGGTTAGAGTATTCTGTGTAACTATGCAGCATTGGATAACAAACATGCAGTTCATCAGGGATCTATCATTGAGATGGATGTTAAGATTTGTGATCAAGTTATTTCTATTTTGATTGACCCTAGATCTAATTATAGCTATGTTAGTCCTAACTTGGTGGATAAGTGTGGTTTGAGTAAGGAATTGTATACATAGTCTTGGTTAGTGCAGTTGGATACATGTATGAAGAAGCGAGTTTATCATTGGGTAAGAGATTGTGAATTTGATTTGAATGGTATGCCTACCACAACACATTTGAATGTATTAACGTTGGGTTCATACAATATGTTGTTGGGCATGGATTGGTTGTATCTTCATAGAACCAAGGTAGACTGTTATGACAAAGCTATTGAGTGTGTTGATGAAAATGGAGAATCAATATTCTTACAGGGTAAGAAGAAAGCCACATTAGTTAGGATGGTGGCAACTATTCAATAAAAGCGTAGCCGCGGGAAAGGGTGTAAATTATTAGTAGTGCACATTTCTACTGATTAAGGTAAGGAAGTTGAGGATACATATGTTTTGAGAAGGTACCCAGTTTTACAGCAGTTCAAGCATGTATTTCCTGAGGAAATTATAGAGTTTCCATCTCACAGGGAGGTAGAATTTTCTATTGAGTTAGTACTAGGGCAACTCCAGCATCAAAAACACCTTACATGATGAGCACACATAAGTTGGTTGAGTTAAAGTTGCAATTAAAGGAAATGTTGCACAAGGGGCACATTAGGCTGACTGTATCACCAAGGGGCACATCGATATTGTTTGTGAAGAAGAAATATGGTACTCTTAGATTATGCATTGATTACAAGAAGTTGAACAAAGTGACTATCAAGAACATGTACTCTTTGCTAAGGATTGATGACTTGTTCGATCAGCTAATGGGAGCAGTAGTGTTATTGAATATTGATCTGAGATCTGAATATCATCAAGTACGCATCAAAGAGGAAGACATTTACAAGACCGCTTTCTGAACCAGGTATAGGAATTATGAATTTGACTTTGTTCCATTTGGATTAACTAATGCTCCAGCTACATTTATGTGCTTGATGAATAATGTGTTGCGTCCATATTTGGATAATTTTTTTATTGTGTTCATTGATGATATACTGGTATATTCTAAAAACGAGGAAGAACATGCCAAGCATTTAGCAGCGGTGTTGAGGTTGTTGAGAGATAACCAATTGTATGTTAAGCTCAACAAGTGTAGTTTCTTTCAGACCAAGGTACACTACTTGGGGAATGTTGTCTCCAAGGAGGGAATTGCAGTAGATCTAGAAAAGTTAAGGACCATCATGGAGTGGGTAGTTCCTAAGAGTATGGATGATGTGAGATATTTCATGGGTTTGGAAGGCTACTATAGGAGGTTCATGAAGAAATTCTCGCAGATTTATTATCCTATCACATCATTGAAAAGGAAAGGTAAGAAGTTTGAATAGACTGAGGAGTGTGAGGCTAGCTTTGAGAAACTTAAGCAGTTGTTGACACATGCATCAGTGCTATAAATTGTAGATTCAGACAAAGATTTTGTGGTATGCACAGATGCTTGCAAGAGAGGACTTGTTGGATTCCTTATGCATGATGGATAGGTGGTATGTTATGAGTTCCAAAAACTAAACGAGCACGAGCACAACTACCCCACACATGATTTGGAGTTAGAAGTGATCATACATGCATTGAAGATGTGGAGACACTATCTTCTTAGCAGAAGGTTTGTACTTATGAGTGATCACATTGGGTTGAGGTATTTGTCTAACCAACCAAATCTAAACGCCAGGCAGGCTATATGGTTGGCCACAATTAATGAGTTTGATTTCAAGATTAGGTATATCAAAGGTAAAGAGAATAGGGTGGAATATGCTCTCAGTAGACGAGTACAGGTAAATCACTTGGAAGCTATGAGCTCCTATGGGACAAACTTATAGGATAGGATCTTACAGATAGGTTTGTAGGATTTCAGGTATATGGAGATTGTGCACAGGTTACAACAGGGTGTTGGTATAGGTACATGTGAAATTATAGGTAAGGTACAAGTGATAGTATAGGTACAGATATAGGTGCAGGTGCACAAGGTATGGATTATTATCTTACATCAGATGGATTGGTCAAGTTTCGAGACATGATATATGTAGTAGATAACAGTGAGCTCAAGAAGGTGATCTTGAGGGAGTTTCATGCGAAACCTTATTCAAGTAACTTAGGTTATCAGAAGACATTAACTGTAGTGAAGATATTTTACTATTGGTCAAATTTGAAGAGGGATGTGGCAGATTTTGTGGCTATATGTTTTGATTGTCAGTGAGTGAAAGAAGAATGTAAGCATCTAGGTGGAATGCTACAGCCGAATGCGATTCCAGAGTGGAAATGGGAGGTTATTTCCATGGAATTAATTATAGGGTTGCCGAAGACAATGAGACAACATGATTCCATTATGGTTATTGTGGATAGGTTGATGAAGGTTGCACATTTCATTCCGGGGAAGTCTACATTCTCAACTAGCGATGTAGCACAGGCATTCATATGAGATGTGGTAAGAATGCATAGTGTTTTGAAGAAGATTGTGTTAGACAGGGATGCGAATTTCACTTCCAAGTTTTGGAAGGAGTTGTTGACATGTTTGGGAATAGAGTTGGCCTTCAGTATTGCTTATCATCCGCAGATAGATGGACAGACAGAGAGGGTCAACAAGATATTGAAGGACATGTTGAGGATGTATGTGATACATCAAGAGTGAAAGTGGGAAGAGTATCTTCCACTGGTGGAGTTTGCGTACAACAATGGGTATCTTGAATCATTGAGTATGAGTCCTTTTGAGGCATTGTATGGGCGGAGTTGCAACACTCCCATCATTTGGAGTGATTTGGATAACATGGTGTCGATTGGATGATACATGTTGGAAGACATGGAACAAAAAATGCAGGTTATAAAGAATAATCTAAAGGTATCACATGATAGGAAGAAGAGTTATGCAAATAGGAATAGGTTGTTCAAGGAGTTACAGGTTGGGGAACATGTGTACTTGCGCATCAAACAAAAGAATATCTCCTTACGGATTGGATCATGTGCTAGGATGGCACCATGGTTTTATGGACCCTTCAGTATCATTGAGAGAATTGGGTCGATAGCCTATTGATTTGCACTGCCCCCAACAGTGAAAGTCCATGATTTTTTCCATGTCTCATTGCTTAAGAAGTATGTTAAAGATGTTGATCATGTGATTGACTAGTCTGTATTGCAGGTGGAACCAGATGGAGAGTTCCAGCTAGAGGCTCAGCATATATTGAAGAAAAAGGTGCTCATGATCCAAAACCCAGCAATCGAGCAAGTTAAGGTGCATTGGGAGCACTTTGGGCTCGATGAAGCTACATGGGAGATGACAGATCAGATGCAGGATATTTATCATTCCTTGTTTTCCAGTTGAGGCAAATCATTTTTAGCTTGGTGTTTTGGTCTGGTTTGGGGTATATGTTTTGATGATGTTGGTTTATGTACATATGTATATGTATGTAAATACATCCATGAGCTATGTTGTAAAGATCCAATAAGAGGTATGTGTGTCATGCCATTACATGTTATGTTGTTATGTTTCATGTTGGTTTGCTTCTTAGTAGGTTGATCCTTTTAAATATTGCATCGAGCTAAGTTATAAAGATCCATCGATAGTATATATTTTGCTTACAACATTTTTGTGGTTATAGGTTTTTTTGAACACTTAGGACCATGTTCCCCCAAGGGGGAGGGTTTTGTAACAACCCTGGTGAAAATTCCATGTAATACAAGTAAATAAAGGAAAAATGATAACCACAGATGATGGGACACTTATTCCATGCTGAATGTTGGGAAACATCCTAGTGATGGGGATCACTTATGATTGTTTATGACTAAGGAAATTGGAAAAGGAAATGGGTAAGGCTTTGGAAAGGAAAAATGGCATTTTTTGGCACATTTATTTACGAAAATAATGGAAATTAGGAGAAAAGGGAGGTGAGAGGTCACAGGTTGCATGCGAGGAGGAAAATGAAGGAAAATAATGTAAAATGAAGAAAATAGAGGCCTCATTCATAAAAAGGCTTCTGAGGATCAGTTGGTAACCTTTTGTCAGTTTAGTTTTGGAGCTCTCTCATTATTCTCTCTCTCTCATAATCTTGGAGACATAGAGTTTTCTTGGAGCACTCTTGGTGGGTGTGGCATACTTGGATTTTGGAGCAAGAAGGCAAAGGAAGAGCAAGAAAGTGAAAGAAGGCATTGAGATCAACATATACATTAGATTTGCTTACAGGTACCGAGTTGCATGTATGTTCCTTCACTAGTTTTGGCATGCATGGCACATGCATGTGGTTTCTTGGTTGTGATCTGGCATTAGCATGGAGGATTGCCTAGATTGACAGTGGATTTCCTAGACTTGCCATTTCCTGGGTAGCCATGGTGATTATGGGTTTACTTTCATTGTTTTTTTTTGTTTTTTCTCATTTTTCCTTAGCTTGGGTTGAGTTATTAGTTCCTAGAAGCCTTGGTTGGAAAAATGCTCTGGAATCCCTATAACAAATTGGGTTGAGTTACTAGCCTTGGAAGCCTTAGTTGGACAAACACTCTAGAAGCCCTTGGTGGGTTGAGTTACTAGTCTTGGAAGCCTTGGTTGGACAAATGCTCTGGAAGAACGACAACAGTTGTGGGTTGAGTTACTAGTCCTAGAAGCCTTGGTTGGAACAAACTCTCTAGAAGCCCTAGAAGGATTGGATGGAGACCAATCTGATGATGGTTTTGTCATATCCGATCGAGAGGTGGAATCACTTCTTGATGGGTTGAGGTTTATGGCCTATAGAAGCCATGGATGAGTTTTGATTGATGTGTTCTATGAGATCCCACATTGATGCTTGGAATATGGCATGAGGGTGAATGGTTAAAGATATATTTGGCTCAACCATTCTACAATTGGATGGAACATGGAAGTCTCATCCCAGGTTTGGATTTTGCATCATTAATGAAAGGGTATTATTCCTTGTATTTCTATGAGAATTTTTATGGATTATATGTGGTCTATATGACTGCACTTTCATGAGTATTTATGCTTCTATATATTATATTGGTTATGTATGTGTTTTATGACAACAACCATGTGTGCCTCTCATAGTGTTTTTACTTGTAATTGAATGATCAGTGTATCTATGACCTAATGGATGGAATGATAGTTGATGTCTTGAGCCATCAATGGTTCTTAGCGACTCTTAGCTATGAGACCCCTATGCTCAAAACAGTTGATTACACTTGTAAATTACATATTTGCAATATGTTTGATGAAATTCTTGTCATGGCTAGTAGGGGTCTAGTCAAGGTCTTGAACATGTATTTTCTTTAGTACTGTCATTTCCATGTTATTTTACTGATTTGAAGAGATGGTTCAATTCTGGGCAGTGACCTCAAATACATCTTTGTTACAATTGTGATAGCAAAAGGGCTTTGTTACAATTATGATAGCAAATGCACTAAAGGTCATAAGTGCGCTGAGAAGAAATTATTTCACATAGAGTACGAAGAGGAGGAAGAAAATGATCAAGAAATGTCAAAAGAAGAGGATATACGCCAAGAGCCAACCCCAGAGAAAGAAGATATGAATTTGACCATATCTTGTAAAGAATTGGCAAGAATTACCACTCCTCAAACTCTGAAGATAAAAGGACATATCAAGAAGAAAAAGGTTCAAGAAGTGAAAGATCACATCAAGAAAGAAGAAATGAATCCAACCATATCTTGTAATACATTGGCTAGAATTACCACTCCTCAAACTATCCATATAGAAGGACATATCAAGACAAAAAGTGTTCAAGAAGTGAAAGATCACATCGAGCATCAAGAAATGAATCCAACCATATCTTGTAAAGAATTGGAAGAAATTACCACTCCTCAAACTCTCAAGGTTGAAGGACATATCAAGGATAAAAAGGTTCAAGTAGTGAAAGATCACATAGATCATCAACAACAAGTTCTCCAACTTTTAAAGGATAACACCACTTTGGTGAAAAATCAAATGAAACAACAGGTAGATCAACATTGTAGTGAAAAATGTTTTGATGTAAGTGATTGAGTATTTTTACTGCTACATCTCAAGCAAGATATTTATGAGAAGGAAATGTTGTTAGTACTACCTGCACTTAAGAAATGGCAACCTTACCGAATGGGAAGACACTTCAAGGTAAAAATGGATCATGATAGTCTTAAATAATTTTTAGAACAACTATTATCTTTAGAAGAACAGAAAAAATGGGTCACAAATATGTTGGGTTATGACTTTGACATCATCTATAGAAAAGGGAATCAAAATTTTGTTGCAGATGCACTCTCAAGAAAGGATGAGGATGTGGAAGCAATGTTTTGGGCTATTTCTATTATCCAACTAGATTGGATAAAAGAAGCAAGGGATGAATGGAAGAAGGACGAAGAAGTATGGCCACTCATTCAAAAGTTTCAGAAGATCCCAATTCAAACAATATTGCCAGAACTTGAAGAGGAAGGAAAAATCATATTGGAACCTAGAGCAGTCATAGAAACAAGAACTTGATAGCTACCAAATCACTCAATTTTAGATTATCTCATCAAGTGGAAGAACTTACTCACTGAAGATTCCACATGGGAGGACAAGAATTTTATACAGAAGCATCAAGAACTACTTAAGCATTGAGGACAACACTTTTTGAAGGACAGGGGCATGTTTTGCCCCTTTACTACTAGTGTAGCCCCTTGTTGTTAAAACCCCCTTATTATATTGTTGTACCCATGTAGTCCCCATATTGTTATTATTGTGCCCTTACATTATTATTGTTATGTTGGCTCTAATTATATTATGACCCCTTAGACTCCTATATATAGAAAGGAGGTCTTGTCATTTGAATCATCTAAGAATTGTTCATTTGTGTAATGTAAAGGAGGTTGCCTCCTCGAAGAGGCTGATTCCTAAGGCGTTCATATATCTTTTCTATCTTTTTATGAGATGGTTTCATAACAGGTCTTCCCCTCTTCAGTGGAAAATTCCCTTTAACTTTCTCATTCCCCTTCAAGTCATGCTTAGGCTCAACTTTATGCTTTGATTGCTCATAATAATGCTTCAGTTTCCTAATGGTTTCCTCCAGTGACTAAGGATCATTAAACTTAATCTAGTTTTTATATGTTGTTTGCAACCCATTGATGAACCTTTGAATCTTTTCTTTCTCATCCTTGAGGTAAGGCACATACCTCAACAACTCCAAAAACCTACTAGTATACTCATCATTTGTCATTGATCCCATCTGCATCTCATAAAACTCCTTAGCTATATCATCATAATACCTTTCAGGATATTTCTCTGTTCCAGGATGGTTGTTAAAGCTTCTGCCTGTGCCTTCAATGGGGAGTCATCACTGTATACTAGGTCCTTCCATATTCTCCATTTTCCTTCACTTCTTTCCTGATCCCAGAAGTCATTTTCTTTGAGTAACCCTTTGTTTTCAGTATCGTTCTTGAGATTTGCAAATTCTTCTCTTAACAGTTTAGGTTCTTGTTGCCAGTTATATTTCCCAAACCAAGCAAGGTTTCCATCTCTGATTTCCAAGAAACTGTGTTCCTGAACAATGGCTCTATTCTCCCAAGCTTTGTTCCAAATGTGGGATCCTTTGATGAGTCCAGGCATTCTAATATGATCCCTTTCTTTCCAATTGTTTTCATATTTCTATTTCCAAATTTTGGCCCAAGGGGAAGCTGACTCTTTTAGCCATCTCCACCATAGTTTTGCCCCCAAAACTTTGTTTAGCATTTCAGGGTCATCAATTCCCAAACCTCAATGTGTCTTAGGTTTACAGATATTTTCCCAGGCTACCAAGGCCCACTTTTTTTTCTCTTCCCCTTTTCCCCAAAGAAAATCTCTTTGGATATTTTTGCATTGTTGCATGACTCCTTTAGGAGCTGGAAGGGCTGAAAACATAAAGATTGGGATAGTTTTTAGGACAAATTTTGTGAGCACTAGTCATCCTGCTAAATTAAAAGATTTGTTTGTCCATTTTCGTATTGTGTCCTAGAGCTTGTTAGTCACAAGCTCCCAAATTGTCTTGCTCAGAGGTTTGTCTATTAGCAGTACTCCCAGATATTTGGAGGGTAGCATATCCCTTTGAAAGCCTAGAATTCTAGCTATATTTCTCTAAATAACAATGTCAGTATTAAAAAATAAAATCTTTGATTTGGTAAGGCTTACCTCTGTACCCGTAGCCATTGTAAAGTCTTTCAAGATTTGTTTGTAGGCTAGAGCTTCCATGACTGTGGGTGTACCCTATCGTCCATAAACTGTTGATGGGTCAAAGCATCTCCATTCATGGTGAGTTTGAGACCCTAGATTTTTCCTTCTGCTTTGGCAGATTTGATAGCATTGCCTAGCCCTTCTAGCATGAGAATAAAGAGGAAGGGTGAGAGTGGATCTCCTTGTTTGAGTCCTCTTGAAGGTTTAAAGGTTTTGGATGGTGAACCATTTAACAGGATTGAAAAACTGGAGGTAGTTACAAGAGCCATTAGTGAACCATTTAACAGGATTGAAAAACTGGAGGTAGTTACAAGAGCCATTACCCATCTTACCCAGTTATGGTCAAAGCCATATGTTGTAAGAACTTTCCTGATGTAAGCCCAACTTAGCTTATCATAAGCCTTTTCTAGGTCAGGTTTCATAATCATTCTTGTCTTCCTATTTCTCTTAAGTGAGTGAACCACCTCATGATCTTGAATGATGTTGTTGAGAATTTTCTTGCCTTCCACATATCTAGTTTGCTCCTTAGACACGAGAGTTGGAAGAAGGGGCTTAAGCATGTTGGCAATTATTTTGGAAAGAATTTTGTACACCACATTGCATAATTCTATTGATCTAAATCTGTCTAGTATCATAGTATTATCCTACTTTGGAATCAAGAATATGAAAGAGGTATTGAGTGCCTTCAAAACAATTTTGTTTTTCCTTGAGTCCTCCACCACATTGAGGATATCGTGTTTGACTGTTTCCCAACATGCTTTAAAGAAGTCAACATTAAAACCATCTGGACCTAGTGCTTTCCCATTTTTCATCTCTTTTATGACTTCGTTGACCTCCTCTTCATTCACTGGCCTATTTAGATTATAATTGTATTCTCTTGTCACAAGCTTAGGAATGTGCTCTCTAAAGTCATTGATGAATTGTGATCTATCTGAGAGGTTCCTCGGTTATGCCTTGGAAATGCTGAACCAGAGAAACTTCTATTTCTTTGTGGGTATTGAGTTGGCTTCCTTGAGAATCTTTGATTTTTGAAATCTTTTTATGAGACCTGTGATCCATGGTAGATTTGTGAAAAAACCTTATATTCCTTTCTCCTTCTTTTAACCATTGTACCCTTGACTTCTGTTTCCAGAATATCTCCTCTTGCTTGCATAATCCTTCCCATTCCTGTTGATGATAGTCAACTTGTTCCTTTCTTTCCTCATTGAAGCCATCTGTGATGAGGATCTGGTTAATTTCTTGTAGCTTCTATTCAACAACTTTTTTGGCTTCAAAAATGTTTCCAAACTCATTCTTATTCCAATCTTTAAGCCTGAGTTTGATGTGTTTCAATCTTTTATGTAGGAGGAACATTTTAATGCCCTGAACTTGCATGTCCTCTATCCACCATTTTTCAATATTGTTGATAAAGTCAAGATGGGTAAGCCAAATGTTTTCAAACCTGGAAGGTATGTTTCTTGGAGTTCCTATAAAGGATGCTTCAAGTTGAACAGGCTAGTGATCCGAGCCACCAAAAGGGAGTATCATAGCTAAAAAGTCAAGGCCTGTAAGGATAAGGTCCTCCGAGATAATAAATCTATCTAGTTTTGAGGCCACTCGGGAATCTCCTCCCCTTTTATTATTCCAAGTGAAGATACCATTACTCGTCTCTATGTCTACTAGCTTCATGTTATTTATAAAATTCTGAAATTCTATGGAATCTCTGCCTAGTGATCTGGTTCCACGTTTTTTTTCAGACAGGGACCTGATCATGTTAAAGTCCCCTCCCAAAATCTAGGGGATGCCTGAATGTTTGTCTCTTAATTCCTCCAATGAGGTAAGAAGCCTGAGTTTGTCTTCAGGCTTTTGTGGACCACAAACATTTGTGATCAAATAAACTTCCTTGTCCCCCAAAGGTTAGATAACCACTGATAGATAGTTCTTAGATGCTTCAACATCTAGGATTCCTAGTTTCTGAGGGTTCCAAAGTGTGAGAATTCCTCCTACTATTTTGTCTGCTTTAACTTCTAGATATTCATATTTAATCAGCCATTTGCTGTGTATTTATCTTGTTTTGTCTATTGAACATTTTGTTTCCTTGATAAATATCATATCTAGTTTTTCTTCTTTCATTCTATTGCCGAGATTTCTTTGTTTCCTTTTGCTTCCTAGACCCCTAATATTCCATGTTGTAAGCTTCATTAAGAAATATTTGTAAATGAGTAACTAGTGAGGTCTTTCATCTTTCTTGAGTTGATCATGAGTTTTCCACATTCAATCAGCAACTCATTCTATTTTTTTCTTCCTCTTTTCCTTCCTGGGTTCTTGGAAGCTTGTCCCCCGATTGCCTCCATAGTTTTAACCCCTCCATTATCCTGACTATCATAGTTTCTTTTGACCCCTGCACCCTTTGCCCACGTTCTCCAAAGGAAGAGTTGTTGTACTTTGTTAAATTCATCTTGAGGTATCGAATCCACTCCTTTGGTTGTTCCTTCCTCCAAGAACTTTTCTAGATCGAGATGCTCCCTTTCCAGTATGTCTTGCAGTTCATGATCCTCCATTCCCACTTCTCTTGGGGTCATCTCTTGATCCCAATCAAGTTCCATAGTGCTCGGTTGATCCTCCCTTTTCTGTCTTTTATCATGTCTATCCTCCATGTTGTCACCCTTTTCCTTCTCTATAGGATTGTCCTTCATTACTTCATTCATTCTTTCATCCCCCTCTTCTTCTTCTAATATCTTGAACCTATTATGACTAGGCTGTTTTTCCTCATAGATTTGTTTTTGCATTTTCCTTCCTCCTTTTCCTCTGCCCCCAACCTTGGTAAATGTTTCAGTCTCTTTACCTGGGGTTGCTTTGATACTGGTCTCCATTTTGCTTAAAGGGAAGTCTCTGAAGAGGTGCCTGTGTTCATGGCATTTGCGACATCTGAAGGGTACATGCTCATAGTCCACTACCTATACCCATTCTTCATCATATACTTCTAGAATTATTTCATCCAGCAAAGCCCCAGAAAGGTCCATTTCCACACATATTCTGTCAAAGGAGGTATATTTTCTGCGTAGAGTGGCCTCTGATATTTTAAAAAAATGCCATAGTTTATTACCTATGGCTTTTAATGATACTGGAAATCAGTAATCTAGAGGTAGGGAATATAGTCTTACCCATACCGGCACCGAAGTAAATGTTTCATGCTTCGAAACAAAGTTCATAACCCATGGCCTCATGTAGAGGCCTGCAGCCGCATAAAATAAGGTCCTCCCTCAAACAACCTGTCTTTATCCGCTAGGTTTGAAAACACAACTATGAAGAAACCCTTGGATCCAAGGTGTAGATCTATTTCTCCCTTAGGTTTCCAATGGTTCTTTATCCATACATTTAGGGCTTTCTCCGTTGGCCAAAACCCCATGAATTTACATATCACTACATAAGTCGCCATGTGCTCCCGGTGCACTTGTAGCACTGGATCACTTAACAACACTCAGGGTGTGATGGATGCCTTAGGTTTACATGGTCTAGTTCGACTGTTGGGGTCAGCATGTTGACTATCTACTCCTGTACGCTTTTCTCTTCTGTCTTCCTCCTATGTTTCTGCCTGCCTCTATGCTTTGTTGTTTTCCTGATTTCCTCTTTCTGTATCCCCGGATTCTACTTCCATGGGCTTCTTGAAGTGGTTTGATAAAACATGACTGTAGGAGGGATTGGATCTACCCCCTTCTCACCCTTCCATGGTGCCCAACGTTGCAATCCTACTGCAAACCCTAGTTCCATGCATTTTTCCTCCTCTCCGCCTCTGCAGGAGGTGATTTTTTGAGGTGAGAGGCTTATTCTCTCATGATCCTTTGAACCATCACTTCCTCTCCATTGTAATATAAAATAATTCCTGCTCTTTTCTAGCTTCATTAACTAATATGATCAACTAAATTTAGAGAATATCTTCCAGCCATTCATGGCTACAATAAAAAAAGTCAAACCACCTTCCATTCCCAAGTAATATCCTTCCTCAAACTCTAGAATTCATGTTCCAATTCTCATGCATTTTTCATTATAATCAAAATACATGAAATATTTACAATGAAGGGGAATCAGCCTAGGGCTATTGCAAATTTGTCCCCCTTAGAGGAACACCATCCTTGATGTTCTATAACTAAACAAAAACAAAAATGTGGTTTAAAACCAAACATGGTTGATTTGGAGCTTGATATACACATCTCTATACAAGATTTACAAGATTTATTTTCATTTTCCTCAACCATTAAACAAAAAAAGATATGCTTTCCGCATTTGGTCAACCATTTCCCATGTGGCTTCCTCAGGCCCAAAGTGCCTCCACACACTTTGAATTTATCTATTGCTCAATTTCATAGCATTAGCTACCTCTGAGCCTGGATGCATAGAGGTTCTGGTTGGAGCTCTCCCTCTAGTTCTACCTATAATATAGACCAATGAATTACATTATTAAATCATGTACATATATTTTAAGAAACGAAACATGAAAGACATCATGAAATTTCACCGATGGTGTCAAGGCTAGCCTATAGGCTACTGGCACTATTCTTTTAAGAACTTCAAATGGCCCATAAAACCATGGTGCCAACTTGACACATGACCCAAATTTCAGGGAACTCTTCTTGGGTCTAATTTGTAGGTAAACATGTTCCCCAACTTGGAATTCTTGGTGAAATCTATGCTAGTACGCATATATATATATACCACACACAACAACACATAATCACACCACACTATATATAGATATATATCTATTTTCCTATCACGTGACACCTTTAAATTCCTTTTGGTTTACATTTCTTGTTCCATTTCCTTCAACATATCAAGCTCAATAAGTACCCTATTCATTGGATCACTTCAACTGATAGGAGCATTACAACTCCTCCCATGAATTGCTTCAAATGGGCCCATTTTTAGTGGTTGTTGATACCCCTTTTTAATGAAACTTCTACAAATGAAAGATATTATTCCCACTTCCTTGGCTGGTGCATTACATACATTCTTAGCATGTCCTCAAGAATTATGTTTTTCCTCTCTATTTTCCCATCTATCTGAGGATGATATGCAATACTAAAGACCAACTCTATTCCCAAGCACGTAAATAGTTATTTCCAAAACCTTTAAGTAAATTTGGCATCTCTATCCAGACAATTTTCTTTTGAACTCCATGTGATCTCACAATTCATTTTATGAAAATTTGAGCCACATCAGTAGCTCGATTTATTGACTTAACAAGTACAAAGTGAGCCATTTTTCTTATCTTATCAACCACTACCATGATTGCATCATGTTTCTTAGAAAGGTTTGGAAACCCTGTAATAAATTCCAGAGAAATCACTTCCCACTTCCATTCGGGAATGAGAATAGTCTACAATAAGCAAGTTGGGTGCTTACACTCAGTATTTACTTGTTGTAACACTATGCACTTGGAGATGAAATCATCCACCTTCCTTTTCAAGTTAGGTCAATAGTAAAATTTCTTGATGGTTGTTAGAGTCTTTTGATAACTCGAGTGACCAAAGTATGGTATAGCATGAAACTATTTCAATATCAACTTCTTTAGATTTTCCTCATTTGGTGCAAAAATTATATTCTTCAATCTAATCAACCCATTTTCTGAGAGGAAATATTCCTTGTCCTATTCACCATGAGACTCTTGCTGCAATTTCTCCTTTAATTACTAATGTTTTTCATTTTGCTACCCTACATTTTTATCCTTTCTTCAAGATCAGTTCCATAGGAAATTATGGCTACTTATGGTTTATTTTCACTCTCTTGCTGAGTGCATAAACCACTTTGTTCTCCTTTCCTTTAATGTATTTGATCTTGAAATAAAACTCATTGAGTGTGGCCAGCCATCTAGCTTGACTTTCATTTAACTTAGGTTGATCAAACAAATATTTCAACCCTCCATGATTAGTCATCAAAGTAAACCTTTTCCCAAGAAGTTCTAAGTGTCTCCACATTTTCAATTCATGGATGATGTGCTTCGGTAAGTTTTAGTGTTCTTGGACAAACGCCTAACCCTCTAGACTTAGTAGCAAGTCTAGAAACAACAGACACAGTAATCTCTACCTTTTCTATAATCAATAGATAAAACAAGAGAGAAGAGAAACCTACTTGTAGTTTTCTCTAGCTCCTTGTCTCCCTTGACCGATCTTGCCTCTCCTTTCCGTACTTAAGCCGCTTGAAAAGTACCTGCACAAACACAGAGACAAAAAACCATCAAGGCAAATGATAATGATCTATTGGTTATAAGTAACATGGAATCGAGAACATGATATACAAATGAAAGTGTCAACATATAACACAAGCTTAAGGAGAAAGTTTTGAAGACTTTATTGATAAGAGGAAGAATTACAACCCATATGTGCTCGATCCAGTGACACTCTTCCAATTCAATCCCTCTTCACCTCATGACAAGCAAGACACTTCAACACTATTACAATACTTGCAATCAGTTCTAATCTCATATCACCAGCATCTCCCTACAATTCAATGATTTCTAGCCCCCTGATCTCTTAGATGAGTGATCTTTTTATAGGTGAATGAAGGAGGTTATGCCATCAATGGTGATAATGAATTCCTTTCTAAATTTAGAAATTAGTTCCATGTAAGAAAGGATAGGGGATTGATGTTCCTTCACTCCCTTCCTCATCCAAATGCGAACTCAAAGGAGTAGGTGGCATTGAGAAACTTCTAGAGGTTTCCAATGGATAATGAATCTTCAAATCCTCACAGAAGTTCGCTCAAATTTGCCCAGCGCAAGCCAAAGAGAGACCAAGTGCACTGCATAGCACCCTGTCAGTGTATGGTGTGCATTTCAGTGCACCCTAATGAAGGCCTACCTGTGCTAATCTTCTTATAGGTAGTTTTTGGATGTTTTCAGTGATGGAACTTCTTGGGAAGTGAGGCATTCTGATGACTTACTTCTTTAGGGCATGTAACAACTACACTAGGGGTTGATGGGCCCTAATAGTATCGATCTATAAGTTGGGGTTGATGTGCCCAAATGGATCTGTAACAGTTTCCCCTAAAGCATGAAGTCATAAATATATATGTCGAGTGAAATGCTTTATCACGAGGAGAGGAGGTTTCAAAACGGAAGGTGACATGCATCAATTACAATACATACGTCATGATAATTCAGCTTTTCTCATGAACTAGCTGAGGGAAGGCATACCCATGCTCAGCTTATAAACTTTCATTACATGTACAAATATAGTCATCTACAGATATAGACCCATGAATGTTTGACCATGAATGTAAGGTCATTGTACATTTGATTTAGTACTCCTGAAAATATCACAACCCAGATGGATGAAACTAGATTTGGGGTCTTCAATCTTGTTCAATATTTTGTTCAAGTACAAGTCTAACCATGTGAATAGATGTTCTGAAGTCCAACATGGAAAGACATCATCTAATTACTAGCCATTGATGTAAGTTGTTAATAGATGCGAGAGGAATCACTGATAATGATAATGACCCTCAAGGTACTACAGTACATTTCGCATGCTGTGAATAAATGATTTGATGTCGAACACCATACAAAGTCTTTCGGTCGAAGGCCATTGATGTCAACCTATAGTTGAAAGCGAGAAACCTGCCATTGATGTATGCAAGCTTCAAGGTACTGAAGGGGTGTTTCTAAGTCAAATTCTTGGATGATGTGTTGATGTCGACAAGAAGCAACTTGTCGCAGAAGAGCCTTGATGTATCCCACATCTACGACATGAAACGAGATAAATGATTTTGGAGATGAAAAATCGACTTCAGGAATGGCGGTCATGAAAATGAAGGTTTACAGTATTGCAAAATATGAAGTTTGAACTGAATGACTTCTCTTGAAAATGTCGGCGACACTAAGATGAATTGGTAGCATTGACCCAAAACAAAGTAATGGATGGTATGATATACCAACGATATGATAACCATCAATCTAAATGACCCAACTCACATAGTCACGGTGATGAGGTGAAAGTGTCATGTTCAAGAGCGACTTGCTACCATAAAGTTTTCTCAGCTTTTTCCTTTTTCCCCAGTCATTGTTGACTAGTACCTCTTTATTTTTTATCAAGCTTGAGGAGGATAACATATGTTTGTTTTATAATTTCACCCTTTGGGTGAATCCATCGCTATTTTATGCTTTAACGAGTCTAGCGAAGGTGAAACTCGGCCTTGTACAGATGGACAAACTTGTCGCTATTTGATGTTTTTAACGAGTTTAACGACAAAGACAACACAACCCTTTTCATGTTTAGAGAATTTGAAAAGGGACGAAAAGGAAACTCCATAAGTTCTTTTTTGTAAAATAATCTCTCAAGTCCGAAAAAGCATAAAATAATGCAAGAGAGATATCATTTCCAATCCTTTAACGAGCTGGAATAGATAAGTGCTCGACAATCTTTTCATATTTAGAGAGTATGAAAAGAGTTTAAAGAAGACTCCAAGGGGGTTCTTTTTTTTTTTAACAAAGCTTGAGAAAGAGAAAAAGGTTTGCTTTGTGGTTAAGGACATTCAATTTACACTTGAGCTCATCAACTTTTGCTTTCAATTGTTAAACCTGCTCAAAACTCCATCAAAGAGGATTAAAAATACATGTTCATGGATAAAATGAATAAAAACTAACCTTTACTTGATTAATGTGCAAGAAATAAACATAAAAAGAAGTTTTATCATTCATTTTTACCATTTCACTTTTACCCTTTGACTCTGGTGCTCTAGAGCAGTTTTTCACCTCAAAGTTCATTGGCTAATTGTGGAGGATTCAGTGGGCCATTTCTCATTTCATCTGAACCAGGTAGGAGCTATCCCTGTTCTCTTTCATTTTATTCCATTTATTTTCAGTTTTAAGCAAAAAGTTTTGATTTTTGAGGCCCCTAGGGTTTCATTGTTCGCACTCTGGATCAGCGCACCTTTTCAATATCGAAACGTGTGTTGCGTTGCACACATCTAGAAGGCTGTATGCATCGCAACGCACTGTCTCTAAGGGAGGGGTGCGATGGGCGCAAAAACCAATTTTTGACAACTGTTTTCTCGCAAATTTTCAACTGTTTTTTGCAAAAAATGGATCCAACAATGTAAACTTTGAAACAGGAACTGATACTGTTACCCGTTTCGTAGAGATAGCAAAAAAATGACCCGATTTTCAAAAGTGGTGATGCAGAATACACATGTTTTTT